>JBBMKA010083577.1:0-14062 GCA_037833695.1 Sechiopsis laciniata | reverse complement strand
TATATATTAACATTTGAATAACAATGTGATCAAACAAGCTCCCAAAATTTAAAATTTAAAATTTCAAAATCGTTATCATAATTCACAACTCTTCAAAAGACCAAAAAATAAAAAAAATAAAAAAAAGTTGTTGATGAATTTCCAAACATAAATAAATATTTTGTTACCTTAAATTTTCATCTCAAAACAAACTGACAATGGAGAAGAATTCCATTAATCTTATAAATGCTAAGATGTATCATCACATTTTCAATGTGGCATTTTCTTCAAAACAAAAAAGCAATTTTTATTTAGAAAAAAAGGTTTTTAAGGTTAAAGGTATTTTTGAAACACTTTAGAAGTTCATGCGTATTATTGAAACCACACTTTAATTATTTTCATCTAAATTTCACAGTAAAAAGTATTTTCTTTTTCATGCGTATTGATAACTCTCAAGAATTGAGAGTTAAAGTAAATAAAAAGAATATATTTTTATAAGAATTTGCTATAATTAAATAATTTAATATTGAATTTCACCCCATCACACCAAATATTACGCTTAAGCGAAATATCCTTTAGTTTTTTTATTATGATGCATTTTAGAGGTTCGTTGTAGCGAAACATGCATGAATGTGTGCAAATTTATAAGTGTTAAAGAGAATTGATACTTTTTAGTTGGTCTATAGCATTCCTGATGAGCAAAGTGAAATTGACACAAGAAGGGAGCTCAAGCAAGCGAAAGTCAGCCCAGTGAACGCGCCTTGAAAATATTCCACACTGCAGCATAATACGAAGAATTTCCAAAGCTTTTGCTTAGGCGAAATTAATTCCAGCAAAAGTGCATGCTCGGGAAGTTAGCAAAATTAAGGATGCTCTGACACAGCCGACAATACGGATCATGGAGTAGAAATGTCAGAGACGGTAGCTTTCGGCTGAGCGGCAATCGTAGAGCAGGCTTTAGGCAGTATCAGAATCGTGGAGCAGACCTTGTCGCTTGAAGCTGAAGTATAAATAGCTGCCCTTCTCCTTCATTTAAGGAGGCCATCCAATTTTTTGGGACATCACCCATTTTTGGGTCGTCGCCCACTGGGTTTGTCCGCCGTCAAAGTTTTCAATCTCCGATCAAATTTCCTTAGTTTTAGCCGTAGCTTAGTTATTTTTTCCATTTCCAGTTGTTTAATAATTTAGCTTAAGCATAGTCGTAGTTAGTTGGAGTTGCAAATATTTCGCCAGAGCCAAGTCAGAGTTGCTGTCTTTATGATTCCGACCAGGCTCATTCTTATCTTTGTTTCCCTTTTTATTGCTTTCGTTTATTTTTGCCTTAGCATTAGTCTGTAGCAAACGTTGTTACTTGATATTTTTAATGAAGATGAACTTTTATTTTTACATTGCTTTGAATTTACTTGTCATTATGAGTAGCTAAGTTTGTCATTGGAAGGAAATAGGTAAGTAGAAGTTCGCCCAAGCAAAGCTGTAGCGAGATGTTAAACTATTATGCATGATGTATTAACTCAAAATACATTCTGTCTGATCCACTATATGTATGCCTTTGTTTCGCTTCGAGAGAATAGAAATAGAGCGAATCTGCATGTATAACATTAGGTCTGCTAAGCTTTACTTGCTAATTAACGAACACTTAGAGATAAGGTTCGCCTAGTGCTGTCTGTGTGATTTTAGCGTTGTTTGAGTTTGAGAGAACTGAACTAGGAGCTCGAGAGAGCCAACGTCTAGAGCTCGAGAGAGCCAAGGAGAAGCCGTCAGTAGTTCGCTTCTCCACTTACCGTCGTTTTGCCTAAGCAAAACTCTCCAAAAAATCTTATTCCCCTTTCGATGCATTTTACCCTAGTTTCATTCACATTACTTTTATTTCGCTTAGTTTAGTTTCATTTCAACAAATTTTCTCCTTGTTACCTTAACTCTTTAACCTTCGCTTAAACATGACATTAATCACTAATCCCTATGGAGATGACTTTTACTTACATTAAAACTTGCTACAACGGGACTGTGTATACTTGCACACTCTTGGAGAACCACACACATTTCGCTTAATCAGAGCAGAGATTTTGCTTAAGCAAAATCCAAGCTGCCACATCATCATTCTCTTTAATTATTATTTCTTTAATTTGTGAGTTGGATAAATTCCTTAACACTAACTGTTTGAGAATGTTCATCCTCGCTTTGGCTTCATCACCCAGAACTTGCTCAGTATCAACATTGGAACCTTCTTCGCTTTCTTACATAACATATTCTATGATATCAGCCTCCGGAGTGGCAAGGGTAGAGAACCTTTGCCCAAGCTTCCTCCTGCTGCTGAAAACGTCTCCTTTGTTCTCTGTCTATTTTTGCTATTAGCTACAAGCCTCAGCCTCTCTTTTCCTCGTTCAATCATGACTAGCCGAAAATCGAGCTGCAAGCCTCACCGAACCTTGGCTTCCTTTTTACTATTTATAGAGATGAATTACTTGGCTAGCTAGTTGAGGTGAGTGGAAAATCTTCATAAATTCGGGATCTGTTGATTTCTGCTAGGATTTCTTTGATTGACACACTCTTAATTGCTTGATTGATTCTCTATTTGTTTTCTTGTTGGCGTGATTCTTCGAACGCGACTTCTTTATAAATGTGTGATTTCACTGAGTTGATCGTCGTCCTTCTCGGGTAAACGTTCTACGTACTTCTGCATTGCATAATATTTTAACGCATTTTATTCAACATTTGTACTTAATCCGTGAAACTGCGCTTACGATGCTAAATTATGAATGAATGCACAACTTCCATTGGTTTTTACTCGCAATTTACTATTTTTTTCCGCTTATTTCCTTTAATCCTTAGAATAATGTAAAATATAATTGCCTAAAATGTGCTCTATTTGAGAGCTATCAGTAGGTTATTACAGACAATTCGTCTATAACTTTTCTAAGATAGTGGGACCTATAACTTGGTTGTTGGAAAGTTTATGAGTTCGTTTAGGATAACTCTTGCAAAGAAAGTTTTGCAAGGTTGAAGGAAGCTTTGTTTACAGCACAGTTCTCACAGTGTCAGATGGGACAATCGATTCTATAGTGTATAGTGGTGTTTTTCTTAAGGGCATAGGGTGTGTTTAGATGCAGCACTGGAAGGTGATCACCAATGCTTCCCTTCAGTTGAAGTCCCATGAGCTTATTTAACTAGTGTACGAATTGGAGTTAGTAGTAGTGGTTTAGACACTAAGGATTTGAAGGCATTACCTGTATAGAGAGAAGATTCAGATTTTTACGGATCACAAGAGCAACAAGTACTTTTTCCCACAGAAGAAGTTGAGTATGAGACAAAGGAAGTGGCTTGATTTGGTTAAGGATTATGACTGCATGATATTGTACCTCCCTGGCAAGGCCAACGCTATGGCAAATGCACTTAGAAGGAAGACATCGTACTCAACAGCTTGGTGGACTGAGCAACCTTTACTAGCGAGAGATATGAAGTGGATTGGTATTACAGTGATGATGAGTCATTATTAGCCCTAAGGATAACGCAGTTGATAGTTCAGCCATTTATCAGGCAGAGGATCGTTGAGGGTCAGCCAAGTGACCCAGAGTTAGTCAGGTGTGTGGCTGAGTACAAGTAGATGGTGATGCAGACTTTTTCAGTTTCTTCAAATGGGAGTTTGTTGTATAAAAGGTGCCTTTGAGAGCCAGCGGGCTTAGGGTTGAGAGCTGATTTGTGAGCTGGGGGTCGTAGTTCCACATTTACTTGGCACCAAGGAGGTGCCAAGTTATATCAAGACTTAAAGTAATCTTTTTGGTTGAGCAACATGAAGAGAGAGATAGCTGAGTTTGTTAGTAAGTACTTCACTTGTCACCCAATGAAGGCACCTAGGCGGAAGTCAGCAGGACTTTTGCTATCTTTGAGTGTACCGCAGTGGAAGTGGGAAGAGATTTCAATGGTTTCCATATCAGGCTTGTTGAGCACTTTAAGGGGTTATACGATGATTTGGGTGATAGTGGATCGTTTGACTATGAGCGCACATTTTGCTCTAGGGAGGGTCACTTACTTCGTCAAAAAATGGGTGCACCTGTTCCTTGATCAGGTTGTGAGGTACCATGGGGTATCAGTTAAGATTGTTCAGACAAAAATCCTAGGTTCACTACTCGCTTTTGGAGAGCCCTCCAGAAGGGGTTAGGAACCAAGTGTAGTTTTAGTACAGCTTTTCACCCTTATGATGGTCAAATAGAGAGGGTAAACCAGATCCTTGAGGATATGCTTCAAGCCAATGTTCTAGACTTTTCTTGTAGTTGGGATCAGTACTTATACCTTGTGGAGTTTACTTACAACAATAGTTATAAGGAAACTATTTAGATGGCCCCATTTCAGGCATTTTATGGTAAGCATTGTAGGCCTCCCATTTGTTGGGACGAGGTTTGTGATAGACAGTTGTTGGGTCCAGAGTTACAACAAATGACCAGTGAGGCAGTTCATGAAATAAGATCTTGTATGTTGACAACTTAGAGTCGCCAAAAAAGTTATGCAGATGTTCAGCGTAGAGATTTAGAGTTTGAGGTTGGTCAACATGTGTTCCTGGAGGTGGCCTCGATGAGAGGTACCTTAAGGTTTGGTGAGAAAGGGGGAACTTGAGTCCTCAGTTTGTTGGGTCCTTTGAGATCCTAGAGCGAATTAGGGCAGTAGCCTATCGTTTAGCTTTGCCTTTGTCATTGTAAGCTGTGCATAACATGTTCCATATTTAGATGTTGAGACTATACATAGCGGGCCTATCACATATAGTTGATTATGAGCCTTTTGCAGTTAGACCCTGATTTGTTCTTTGAAGACATGCCAGTGCAGATCTTTGTCTAGGAGCTGTTGAGTTTAGTTTGGTTAAGGTACTTTAGAGAAGCCGGCGAGTTGAGTAAGTAACTTGGGAGCGTGAGGATGGTATGCGTTTTCATTGTTCGGAGTGGTTTGGTTCTTAGTACTTTTGAGGACGAAATTCATAAAAGGAGGGAATGCTGTAACACCCCGTATTTTTAGATAGGCCCTCTAGGTGTGATTTTCTCTTTCTCGAGATTTTTTTGGTGTATTTCTGGTTAATTATGACCTTTAAGGTTAATTTGGTAATTTTATCCATAGGGACCATTTTGTAAATGATAATTGATTTTTGGGGTTAATTTTGTAATTTTAAGAAGTTGGGGCATTGTGGAATTCGTTTGGTTGGATTTGTTAAAGAAAATAATTTAATTAAAAAAAAGTTTGTGTTTGGTTTTAAAAGAAAAGGAGAAAAAAAGGGTTCTCATTTAAGAATTATTAAAGAAAAAGAAAGGATTCTTTTGATTTAAAAAAAAGAAGAGGAAATGGCTGGAAAATTGGAATTAGAAATAAAAGCCCATTTACTTGTTTTTAAATAAAAGAGAAAAAGAAAAACATTTAATAAAAAAAAAAAAAAAAACAAGAAAGGGAAACCCTAAAGCTCATCATCATCTTCTTCTTCCTAACCCTAGTCGGTGCACTGTTCACTCTGCCACAGATAGCCACTCGCTACCCCAAGACCCACCATGCCCATGCCTTTGTTTTCCCGTCACGGTATAGGGTCGTGTCGAGCCGTCAATTGAAGCCCATTTGAAGGCCCCGCGCGCATGCCAAACTCGCGCAATCGCAGGCCCTAGCCTCGGTATTTCCTTTCGCGCAGCAGCACCGGCGACGTTGTCTGCTCAGCCGCATGATTGTGCCATGCTAGCATAGCCTAGGTCCGTCCGAGTGCGCGTTCCAGCAACTACAGCCCTACTGCTCGACGTATCAGCTATCTGCGCACCAGCAGGTCGTGACAGCATTTTGTTCGACGACGCCTTGCAACCTCATAACTTGGTTCATGCCGTGCTTGTTGTGACAGCATTAGCACTGCTTTGTTCCTATTAATCGATATGGGATGGTTGTTTGATTATGAGAATTGGTTTTGGTTGTTTGTCAAGCGTTGTTCCTATTGGATCTCGAGGAATGTTATTTTTGTGTGATTTTGCGTAAGGTTCTCGTTTGCCTCTTTGTTAATAAATCATTGGTTTTGGGTTCTAGTTGTGGTTAATTTTTTAGGAGGAGTTGTTAAGCATTGTTTCTATGGTAATGCCTAGCAGTGCATTCTGTATCGTCTTTCATGTAAGGATTTTCTCACTGGGGTTGTGTGAATCCTGCATAAGGTGAAATTGACTGTCTTACTGATATTTATTAATGGTGGACTGCGTTGCTGATATTTACTAATGTTGTCGGTGTTGTATGTTTGTTATTTTGAATGTTCATATGCCTTGTACTTTGGGATTATGGGGTCCCGGGGTGCCATCTTGTATGTTGTTTAAAATATTAAATATGTTCTGTATGTTCATACTTCGGGATTATAGGGTCTCGAGGTGTTTAACTTGTATGTGTTCTTTAAATTATACCTCTTATGAAAATGCTAGGATTATGAGGTCTTAGCATGTTATTTGTTCCATTACGTTCTTGTTTCTCTTGGTATATGTGTGAGCTGGTGATGACGTGTGTTAGTATGTTATATAATGTACTTCATTACCCGTCGTAATCTTGTATTTAGAAGAGCATGTTGAGGGCCTCACAAGAGAGTCACAAAACGAACTTCATGACCAGCTTATGAGGTAAGATGAGTTGAGCTATGATGAGTTGAGCTAGAGAGTCGTATTTCATGATCAGTTGAGAACAAATTATTTGAGCTGCGTCAAGTTGGCTTAGAAATATGTATTGCTAACATGATCAGTTCTACTTTGTGCATTGTACCCTGTTGCGGAATTTATCTAACACACAAATTAAAGAAATAATAATTAAAGAGAATGATGATGTGATAGCTTGATTTTTGCTAAAGCGAAATCTCTACTCTGATTAAGCGAAATGTGTGTGGTTCTCTAAAAGTGTGCAAGTATACACAGTCCTGTTGTAGCAAGTTTTAATGCAAGTAAAAGTCATCTCTACAGGGATTAGTGATTAATGTCATGTTTAAGCGAAGGTTAAAGAGTCAAGGTAACAGGAAGAAAATTGTTGAAATGAAACTAAACTAAGCGAAATTAAAGTAATGTGAATGAAACTAGGGTACAATGCATCGGATGGAAGATAAGATTTTTTTTAGAGTTTCGCTTAGGCGAAACGATGGTAAGCAGAGAAGCGAATTACTCACGGCTTCTCCTTGGTTCTCTCAAGCTCCTAGAAGTTGGCTCTCTCGAGCTCCTAGTTCGATTCTGTCAAACTCAAACAAAGCTAAAATCACGCAAACAGGACTAGGCGAACCTTATCTCTAAGTGTTCGTTAATTAGCAAGCAAAGCTAGAAGACCTAATGTTACACATGCAGGTTCGCTCTATTTATATTCTCTCGAAGCGAAATAAAGGCATACATACAGTGGATCAGATAGAATGTATTTTGAGTTAATGCAGCAGGCATAATAGTTTGACATCTCACTACAACTTTGCTTAGGCGAACTTCTCCTACTTGCCTATTTCGTTCCAATGACAAACTTAGCTACTCATAAAGATAATTAAATTCAAAGTAATCTAAAAACAAAAGTTCATCTTCATAAAAAACATCAAATAACAACGTTTGCTACAGACTAATGCTAAGGCAAAAATAAAAGAAAGTAATAAAAAGGGAAACAAAGATAAGAAGAAGCCTGGTCGGAATCGTAAATACAGCAACTTTGACTTGGGTCTGGCGAAATCTATGCAACTCTAGCTAACTACGACTATGCTTAAGCTAAACTATTAAACAACTGAAAATGGGAAAAACAACTAAGCTACGGTTAAAACTAAGGAATTTGATCGGAGATTGAAAGCTACGACGGTAGACGACTCCAGTGGGCGACTACCCGAAAATGGGCGTCTTGGTTAAATGAAGGAGAAGGGCAGCTATTTATACTTCAGCTCCACAAGGTCTGCTCCACGATCCTGACACTGCCTAAAGCCTGCTCTATGATCGCCATTCAGCAGAAAGCTACCGTGCTTTGACATTTCTGCTCCACGATTCGTATTGTCGGCCGTGTCAGAGCATCCTTCGCTAATTTTCCAAGCATGCACTTTCACTGGAATCAATTTCACCTAAGCGAAAGCTTTAGAAATTCTTCGTATTATGTTGAGGTGTGGAATATTTTCAAGGCACGTTCGCTGGGCTGACTTTTGCTTCCTCGAGCTCCCTTCTTGTGTGAATTTCACTTCGCTCATTCGGAATGCTGTAGACAAACTAAAAGGTATCAATTCTCTTCAACACTTATAAATTTGCACACATTCACGCATGTTTCTCTATAGCCAACCTCTAAAATGCATAATAATCAGAAAACTAAAGGATGTTTCGCTTAAGAGTAATATTTGGTATGATGGGGCGAAATTAAATATTAAATTATTTAATTATAGAAAATTCTTATAAAAATATATTCATTTTATCTACTTTAACTCTCAATTCTTAAGAGTTATCACACCCCCAAACTTACACTATTGCTCGTCCCGAGTAATAGCTCAATTTCTAATGGAGGGAATTTGCTTTTTCGTATTTTTTCTTTGCTTGGCGAACATTGTTTCTTACTTTGCTAAAGCTAATCAACACATCATTCTGAGAATCGAAATATGTTTCTAAGTAAAAGTTCTTCTATAACTGGACAATGCTAGGCGAAACTTTAGGTTTTCAGAAACTACATTTTATAATTCGTTTTAGCCATTCATTAACGAAAACTCCTTTTGGCTTAGACTTTCAATTCTTTAGTTCTTCTAGTCTTCCCTAGTCAAATGGATTTAACTTTTCGCTTTAAGCTTTTTTGCACCCTTTAACTTTGGTACTTCTCGTCTTTTGCCGAAATGAATACTCTCCTATTACAGTTCGTTGGAGATCCCTCACTTATGTTTCCTACTATAGCTTGCTTAATTTTTATCAAATATTTGATAATAAGGATAGATACGCAATGTTAGAGCAAACGACAGTGGAGAGATGATCCCAGAAACTTAAGATACTGGCCCTTTGATTCACTTCACTCTCGCGAATAATTGGGAAAATTTTGAAATTTTTCATATTTTTATCCAACCCTAGGTTTAGATTTACAACATCTCACCTTTTATTTCAGCAAAATGGCAACTATTCAATTAATTTTTCTACATTGAATCGCTCTTGAAGTATTTTTGAACTTTATGTGCTTGGCTTTTCACGAGCATATTTATAGTTTCGCTTCAGCGAACTCCACCCCAAAACTTGGACTTTCATTGTCCCAATGAAAACCTTCAGCACCCCCAAACTTAAAGTTTCTAAAAGTTTAAGGCTTGGGTTAGATCTAATTGAGTTCACTCAAGCTAAATGATTCCACGAAATTAAATTTCTAAACTTAATTTTTTTTTCAAAAACTAAGGCCTCTCTTACAAAACTTTGCTTCGTCCAACTAAAAGATTTCGCGCCAGCATCGAAGAGTTATAATATTACATTACAAAGAAATGAAATTGACTTGTTCAGAAGGAAAGTTAGTGAGATTTCGCAAAGAGATAGATAACAAAAGTGTTGATTACCCTAAAATCACTGTGATTGATTATTTCCTAATGTAATTTTATTCTTCTTTCCATATGTACATTTTACCGTTGGATCATCCTTCCCACTTGTATAGTTCTTACCTTATCTAACCTAGGATTTTTCCCTATTTAAGAAAGGCATTGCAAACCTTCAATTAATCAATGAGAAATATAGAATATCAATTCTCTTCATAAAACAAACATGGTATTAGAGCTTTCTTTCAAAGACTCTTGTACAAACCTTTATTAAAAAAAGCCATATACAACCCTCTACAAAAAGCCACAGCTAATACAAGATTTTTCGAGGAGATTCTTGAAGAAATCCCTGGCTGCTGCTCTATCTTCCTAAGTGCAGATTTGGTTTTCCGCCTAGTAGTTTCCTCTGTGCAAATTTTCGAAAAACTATCTGCAGTTTTGTGTCGAAACTTTCAGCGCCCAGATCTGCAGCTTTCCATCACAAAATTGCCCAATTCGAAGGAGGTTTTTTGTTACGTGATCCAGAGAACCCGCTTGTTCGCAACCCACTTTGATTGTGACCAGCGAGAACTCGTAACCCACGACATTTGGTGATTAAGTTCCTCCTTCTGTTTTATTGTGGGCCTTTTGTCTCTTTTTTTAATCTGTGGGCCTTTATTTCCTTTTCATTTTAGAGCTTAGAACTCAATTTTATTTGGGCTAATTAAATATTACAACCCATTAATTATTGGCAAACCTTTTTTAGAAATACTTATAGCCCATCATTCTTTCCAGCATATATACTTGTTAATAATATTATTATGTCTAGAGATAAGTCTATAATGGCTAAAACCCCTGATTCTCGTAACCATCCAAATGTCCAAATTACTACAATTAGACTTGATGGTGAGAATTTTCTCATTTGGTCCCAAAGTGTTAGACTATATATCCGAGGAAAGGGAAAAATTGGCTACATCACTGGAGACAAAAAGATGCCCGATTTGAAGGATCCATTGTATGCTACATGGAATGCAGAAAATTCTATGGTGATGACATGGTTGGTCAACTCTATGAATGAGAGAATATGTCGCAATTATATGTGTTATGCAACGGCAAAGGAATTATGGGATAGCATTACTAAAATGTACTCTGACTTAGGGAATCAATCTCAAGTATATGAATTAAAACTCAAGTTAAGAAACATTCGTCAAGGTGGAGATTCTGTCACATACTACATACCCTCACTAAAAACAGTGTGGCAAGACCTGGATCTATTTAATACATATGAATGGAAATCGACTGAAGATCAGACTCAACACAAGAAAAATTTAGAGAATGATCGCATATATGATTTCCTTGCTGGCCTAAATGATGAATTTGATGAAGTTAGAAGTCGAGTACTTGGTAAGAATCCTCTTCCATCTATTAATGAAGTCTATTATGAAGTACGTAGGGAGGAAATTCGTCGACATGTGATGCTCGGAAGAAAACCTGTTAGTACAATTGAGAATTCTGCAATGATAGCTGATGGAACTGCTAATAAAGCCTCAACTCAGTGCAACAAGCCCCGAGTATGGTGTGATCACTGTAACAGGCCTCGACATACTCATGAAACCTGTTGGAAAATCCATGGTAAGCCTGCAAACTGGAAGAGTTCCAAACTAGGAGACAAAAACAATAACCAGCATCATACGACTAGTCAAGTTACTTCATCTACTGCCAATGTTGCTGACTCTGGTTCTCTTAATCAAGAATAAGTTAATCAACTCCTGAAGTTGCTAAAGATCACATCATCTGGTAATCCTAGTGCTTCCTTGGCACAATCAGGTAACTACCCTTTAGCGCTATCTTGTCTTAATTCCTCTCCATGGATTATAGATTCTGGGGCATCTGATCATATGACTAGCTCATCACAACTTTTTGTCTCATACAACCCTTTATATTCCAATGAAAAAATTAGAATTGTCGATGGTAGCTTCAACTCTATTGCTGGAAGTGGAACTATCTGTTTAAATCAAACTCTGACTTTAAAATCCGTTCTACATGTCCCTAAATTAGCCTGTAACCTATTATCTGTTAGTAAAATTTCCAAAGATGCTAACTGTTATGTTATATTCTTTCCAACTCACTGTACTTTTCAGGATCAGAAGTTAGGGGAGATGATTGGACGTGCTAGAATGCTAGAAGGTCTATACTATTTTGAGGAATTGCCAGTCAATAATAAAGCTCAGGGTTTGAGTTGTGTTAGTTCTGCTTCTATTAAAGAATCTATTTTACTTTGGCATCGTAGGCTAGGACATCCAAGTTTTGCTTATTTGAAATATTTGTTTCCAGACTTATTTAAAGGAATTGATAGTTCGAAATTTCATTGTGAAGCGTGTATTTTTGCTAAAAATCATCGTAGTTCTTACTTACCAAACTATTATAAAGCATCCAAACCTTTTTATTTAATCCATAGTGATGTTTGGGGCCCCTCCAAAGTTCGGACTCATAGTGGGAAACGATGGTTCCTTACTTTTATTGATGATCATACACGTTTAACCTGGATTTATTTATTACATAAAAAATCTAAGGTTCACGATGTTTTCATTAGATTTTACAATATGGTTGAAAATCAATTTCAAACGAAAATTAGTATTTTGCATACAGATAATGGGACTGAATACTATAATGAACAGTTGGATGAATTTTTTAAAGATAAAGGAATATCTCATCAATCTAGTCGAGATACTCCCCAGCAGAATGGAATTGCCGAAAGAAAAAATAGACATGTAATGGAGGTTGCCCGTTCCCTTATGTTTCTATGCATGTCCCCACCTATTTATAAGGAGATGCGGTTCTTACGGCTGCTTATCTCATAAATAGAATGCCGTCGAAAGTTTTGTCTTTTGAAACTCCACTTAATGTTTTCAAAAAAAGCTTTCCCACTGTTCGATTATATTCTAACCTCCCAATTAAATTATTTGGTTGTGTCACATATGTCCATGTCCCTAGCTTTTCATGGTCGAAACTTGAACCTCGTGCAACCAAATGTATTTTCTTAGGCTATGCGTCAAATAAAAAGGGGTATAGGTGTTTTGATCCTTTGCGTAAAAAATACTTTGAAAGCATGGACGTTACCTTTGTAGAAGATCAATCATATTTTCAATCAAATTTTCTTCAGGGGGAGAATTCTAACCTTGAAGAAAATTTTTGGGAAACTTCTCCACTTCAAATCATTTGTCCTACTCCTTATATGCCAAATGTAGAAAATTCTGCTTCAGGGGGAGAAACAGTAATGATTGATCTCCCCAATCATGTCCCTGAGCTTCAAGTTTATACGAGGAGAGCAACAACTCAAAATAGTATGGACCAAACAGTGGACTTGTCACAACACCAACTAAATTCTCTGACAAATGATACTGAAATATTAGGTAATCATTCTTCCTCTGATCTTGATATTCCTATAGCTCATCGAAAGGGAATTTGTAACGGCCTAATTTTCCTTTTTGATTCCCCAGGTATGTTCGTTTGTTGTTTCGGTTGTTCGGTCGGGCAGTTGGGCCGCTTGGACCTCTAGAGGCATTTTGGTAATTTTGCCTTTAGGGTTAGTCTCGTAATTTTTCCAGGGTTTCGGGTTGTTTGGTTTGATTGCTGAGTTTGGGTTTTCCTTCGGTTACAGGTTCCTGAGCTAGCTTTGTCTTTTTGGGGGATTTGGAGCTTCGTTTGTTTATTTGGGAAAATAGAAGAAAAAGAAGTCGATGCCAGGACTCGAAGCCAGAACCTGGGAGGGGACACGTGTCACGATCTCCTCCCTCCCTTCCCTTTTATCGAGGCCTAAAAAAGGGTTGAGACACCCTTTTTCCTCTCTTTTGCAAGCTCCACGTTTTTTCTTCCTACCTCCCTCTCCTTCGCCGAAGCCAAGCTTAGCCGCAACAACCCAGCAGCCTTATTGCCACCCTTCGCCAAAGCAGCAGCGCCTCGCCTAGCTCGTCCCTTCCGTCGCCAGCACCCTTCGCCTCAGCGCCCAGCGGATCGAGTGCATTCACCAGTGCGCAGCCTTCGCGTGTCCTCAGCTCGCCCGCGCGCTGTGCCTTTGCTCACCCCAACACTGTTGCGCCCGCCGCACACGATCAAGCCCTTTGCCAGCGCTGGGCCCCTCAGACGCCCTTCGCCCCGAGCGCACGCATCAGCAGTCTTCGCTCGCTCGCATCCACCAGCCCGCACTCGCAGCTTCGCCAGCCCGCACTCGCAGCTTCGCCAGCGCGAAGCAATGCCCATGCCTTGCCGCAGCCCCACCTCGAGCAGCCTATTCGCCAGCGCGAAGTAGCGCTCATGGCTTGCCGCAGCCCCACCGCGAGCAGCTTGTTCGCCAGCGCGAAGCAGCGCCCATGCCTTGCTGCAACTTCACCGAGAGCAGCCGGTTCGCCAGCAGTTCGCCGAGCCATGCCACGCATCCAGCTGTACTTTTCCTTCCGAGGGCTAGCTTGTCGAGAGCTAGCTGCCGGGCCTAGGGGTTTTGGTTTAGGGTATTTACTTCTCCCGAGCCTTGTACGTTTGGCTGTTTGTTTCTGTTTAGCTGCTAGATATTAATTATCTTTTGTGATTTATTTATTGTTAGGTTCTGTTGGTTCTGCAGCTCAAGGAGCA
>JBBMKA010083556.1:0-14063 GCA_037833695.1 Sechiopsis laciniata | reverse complement strand
TAACGGAGGAAAACACATAATAAGGAATATTTATTCACAATGTGTGATGTTTTATATCTTCAATAATGAATAAATGAGAAAGTACTGTATGTACCTTATTTGAAAGTAATGTTCAATTTAATAAAACTATTAGGTTATCTCCATTTCTTGCTACTTTTACTTTTCTTATTTATTTTTCAGTAGAAAGAAAAAAATAAATCAATCAAAAAATTGAAAATAAATAAATAAAAATAACTTTTTTTTTTTTTTTTTTTTTTTGTTTTTGAAAATTTAGCTAGAAACTCCAACATCGCTTGAAATTTAATTGATCCCTAACATTTTTTTAATTGATGATATATTCTTTAACCAATTCAATTATTTTCGTGGCTGCATGGTAAACTTGAAAGATTAGTCAAAATCAGAAAACAATTATAAATATAGTCACTCAAAAAGAATTTAGCAATCATAATCGTTATTGTTTTTTTTTTTTTTTTTGAGAAATCATAATCATTATTGTTAATAGTAATATTGTATTAATAATGCATAATACTTTATTAATTAATATTTATAATACAATATTAAAACGTACTAATAATTATGAATACAAATATTTATGCGTTTAAAAAAAGAAATTAATATAAATATTTTAAAATTTGCAAACCTTTGTAATTATGAAAAGTCTAGCCACTCCAATTTTCCTAACATCAATGGCAACTGTTACATAAATCTATTTCATAATTAATTATTTAATTAGCACACGTCGGTTATCATTTTAAAAAAAAAGCACACGTCGGTTATAAGTTGAAATAAAAGAGAAAAAACCGAATTTCGAGTTGGTTTCTTTCAATTAATTATATTGAAGTTTTAATATTAAAGTAATTAATACAACATTTTGAACCATCTTTTACAATATAAATACGAATTTCGAGTTGGTTTCTTTCAATTGCGTAAGAAATTACGTAGAAAGTTTTAGAAATGGTGACAATGAAATCTTGTTTGGGTTTACAGCTTTTGGTATTGGCATTGCTAATAATGAGTGAACCAATCTTTGGATATCACTTTGAACAATGGAAGGTGTTATTGTTTAACAACATGAAAAATGGACAAACATTGTTCATTCATTGCAAATCCAAAGACGACGATTTAGGACCGCAAACTCTCGAAGTTGGAAAGCCACTTGTATGGGGATTTCGAGAGAATGCAATATCGTCTACATTGTTTTGGTGTTACATACGCAGTCAACATAGTCATGTCTCTTTAGAAGTATTTAATGCGAAAGATCTTCATTTAGACTATCGATGTGAGAGTTTAGAGTGTGTTTGGTCGATAAGGGATGATGGAATCTATGAAAGAGATAGTTCTGAGAACAAATTTGATTTTATAGCGAAATGGAAGCCTGGTTGGTAGAATTTTCATAGAGAAAAGTATTAGAACTTTCGATTTCTTTATCTCCATATTATTGTATTAAAATAGGATTCTATGTAATTCTTACTAGAATCAAATAAATGTTGCCAACAAGAGCAATAGTTCCCATGAACCAGAAGGTTATGCGTTCAAATCTCCCAACCCCTAATTATTGTAACTCAAAAAAAAAAGTTAAATAATTGTTGTTTTACCTTCTTTTTCTCTCTTTATAAACAATTGTTGTTGAAAAGATGGCAAATTAAAAATTGGGTTAAATTAAATTTTTTGCTTTTTAGAGTATAAGAATTGTTTTTATTAGCCTTCACTTGATTACAAGCATGACCGTGGTACTGAGCACCTGCACTTAACATTGGAGCATACAAGTAACCAACGAAATGCAAAATGAACAAACCTTGTTTCTTCATTGCAAAATCCAAAGACGAACCATTACAATAATTTTCATGGAAGTTTAGAGAAAATTTAAACTACGTTGTTTTGGTGCTACATGCGCAACGACCATGACCATATTTCTTTAAAAATGTTTCAGCCCGAGTCATTATCGAGCCATTGGCTTCACTATAGGTGTCAAGACAATGTTTATTATATTATAGGTTGACAAAAAACGATGGAATCTATATTTTTAATGTTTCTCAAAATAAGTTTGAGTTTCATGTTAAGTGGCTGGTTGGTAAAGAAATGGAGATAAACACATAATAAGAAATATTCATCCCAATTGTGATGTTTTATATATTCAATAATGAATCAATGAGAAAGTGTTTGTTCCTCAATTGAAAATAGTGTTTAATTTAATAAATCTATAAGCTTATCTCCCTTCCTACACTTATCTTAACTTTCAACATCATAATAGCCAAAGCAATAAATTGTTTAAGCATGGTTGGATAACGATATGATTTTTTGGATTTTGATTTTTGAAAACTAAGCTTATAATACGTACTTTTACCTCCTCTAGTTTTCTAGTTTATTTTATTTTATTAAATCAAGCCAAAATTTGAAAACTAAAAAATACTAGTTTATTGTGGGTTCTTTTTAAAAATGATACGAAAAATATATTGCAAAAGTATGTCATGTTCATACAATTACAATAAATAAAGGAAAAGAAAATCAAGAGAAAAACTTCCCATTTAAAAATATAGTCAAGATATCATAATATGTGAAACCTTAGATTTTGTATATCATTTTACTCTATTAATAGTAGTTAAAAAAAAAAAAAAATGTATAGATACTATTTCCACCTATCAAATTCTATATATTTTCTTTTGTACTTTTTATATTAGTTTTAAAAAATCAAGCCATTTTTTAAAAATAAATTATAAAATATAAACTTCTTATGTTTAAAAAAAAAATAGCTAGAAACTCCAACGTTATTTGTAAATGAATTCATCTCAACCTCTTTCAAATCCCTTAATCCTCTCAACAAATTTTTTTAATTAGCACACCTCGGTTATAACTTGATATAAAAGAGAAAAAAACCGTTTACAATTAATTATATTGAAGTTTTAATACTAAATAAGCTCGGAGTTATAAATTGCGAAAGTAATTAATACAATATAACAACCATCTTTTCCATTAAAATTACGAATTTCGAGTTGATTTCTTTCAATTTTGTAAGAAATTACGTAAAGATTCTTAGAAATGTCGACTATGAAATCTTGTTTGGCTTTACAGCTTTTGGTTTTGGCATTGCTAATAATGGGTGAACCAAGCTTTGCATATCACTATCAATTTTGGAGGGTGCGAGTGTTTAACCACATGAAAAATGGACAAAAATTGTTTATTCATTGCAAATCGAAAGACGACGATTTAGGACGACATACTCTCGGAGTTGGAAAGCAAATTAAATGGAGATTTCGGGAGAATATATTGTGGTCTACGTTGTTTTGGTGCTACATACGCAATCAACATAGTCATATCTCTTTAGAAGTATTTAATGCTGATGATTTCAAATTAGACCGCCGATGTGAGGGTTTCGAATGCGTTTGGTCGATAAGGGATGATGGAATCTATGAGAGAGATAGTTCTCAGGACAATAAATTTGATTTCATAGCTAAATGGGAGCGTGGTTGGTAGAATTATTTCTCATAGACAAAAATGTTAGAGGTTTGAATCTTCGTATCTCTATATTGTATTAAAAAATCCAATATAACTTTTACTCTAATCAAATAAATGTTGTTTTAGCTTCTTATTTTTGTTTTCTAAAGTATTAGAATTGTTTTTAGTAGCCTTCTAAATCTTAAAATAATAGATCTTGAAACTTTTTAACATGGGTCAATTTAATAAGGGCATCAAAATATTTTTAACAATTATCACATTATGCAAGAATTCTTATATAGCGTAAATATCATTAGCTATATAAAATCGTAAATGAGATTACAAATACCGATTTTATGGATTGAACCCGTAACCGTGGAGTGAAAATGAATTAATACCAAATCAGATAATCAATCGCTACTATAACAGAAAAAATGTTAAACTATGAAAAAAAAGGTAAAATTACATAAAAATGGTGAAGGAAATGTTAAACATATATGGAAGTAAATGACAAACATTATAATGAGACTTCACTGCATACCTACCTTGTGCATATAAAATGAATTTAATGATAAAGATGTTCTTTGTTTGTAAAGTTAGAGTGTGTTTGTTTGTCATATTTACAGAGGATTTAAAATGAGTATTTAGTAGCTATTCTTAAAAAAATTACATCCAAACGAGTTTTTGTAACTATTCAAAATAATTCATCATTTTTATTATTCAAAATAAATATTCATTTCTAATCATTCATTTATTAGCTACTCAAAATAACCTTACAACACTAATCACTCATATCTAACTTTTTAAAATGACTCATTTTCAACAGCTCATTTTTAATCATTTTTTTAACTACTCAATACTCATTTTAAATCTACATCCACACAAGCAATTGTCTCTAACTTCTCTACAAAAAAAAAAAAAAAAAAAAAAAAAAAAATTACATTTAAACGAGTTTTTTGTTACCACTCTCGATCTTTAACTACTCAAAATAGCTCACCAAGCTAACTCCTCATTTAAAATCTCATCCAAACACATCTAGTAATTTTAGCATAAACATTTTTAATAATAAAAAATTATTTGATAACAAATTATTTTTAAAAATCACCTTTAAAACACATATTAATAAGGTAAAATGGTCAGTTTAGTCTTATAGTTTAAACTTACTTTTAATTTGATTAATACAATTTTAATCTTCTCCATCTATGTGGAACTGACACTTACAAGGTTTGTTGAGTATTAACCCAAAATAAAAGGTTGTATTTAATGGGCTTAGGATTTATGAGATTTTGTTAGGGTTGAAATTGGGAAAAAAATCTCAAATTTAACCAAATTAAAAATGACCAAATTGAAATTGAAATGACAGCTAGCCTAATCTAGAGGATAAAATTGACAAGATGGGAAAAGTAATTACGAATTTTGGGACAAAAAATCTTTGCCCTTTGGTAATACAAGGAAAAGCCAATCCAAATTGTTTCATGTGAGAAACATATTCAAAGAATAAGAAGAAAAGCCAAGAATATCTGATGAGGAAAATATTTGTAGACAAAATAGTATTTAAACACAGACAATTAGTGAATAAATCAAATACTAAGAAAATCAACAGGTATTTTACTTGGTCTATATGAATTGTTTGTTTTGATTTTGTGGTTTCCCAAATTTTGTATTTGTGTTTTTATATTTACCATAATTTCTCTCACTAACTTATCTTCAATGTTTTGCTTGAATGATCCGACTTCAAAATCTTTTTTTTCGTTTTTATTTTTTTAAAATTTTCTAAAAATTATACAAGACTTGAAGTTTTCTCACAAAATTATTTGCACGATTCCATGTTAGTTAGGGTAATAACAACTTTTGGTAAATATTATCGATATCTTATTCAATAAATTATAGGTTAAAATATCATTTTAGTCCTTAAATTATGAGACTTGTTTCATTTCGGTCCTCAAAGTTTCAAAAGTCTAATATTAGTCCTCCAACTTTCAAAAAAGATTAAATTTGGTCCTTGAAATTAAATTGCCGTTATCTTCCGTTAAAAAATAAATAAATAATATTCTCTTTCAATTTTAGTCCTCTTTTTGGAGTTCTCATCACTTTCTCTCTCTTCCTCCATTCCTTACTCTCTTCAAGGTATTTGATCTATTTTCTTCCCCAATTCATTTTTTTCAAATTTGATGATTTAAATTGACAATTCTCTACGAAATGAAAGACCCATAGAAGAAATGGAGTTGGTTTATGCTACATTTCCCTTCCTCATTCTTAGACTCGAGCAAAAATCAGAAAAAGGGGAAAATCAACATTGGCGAAAGATGGACCCTCAAGCCATTTTATGGGTTTTGTCCATGGAGCCTTGATGCATTTGTGTTCGTCGATTGAAGATTTTTTCCTCCTTTCAAGCTTGTTGAGTTAGTCATCGTTGTAAAACGAAGCTTCTCAGTTTCTTCCCAGCTGAGTTTTGGTAGTTGATACTTTCGAAACTTGATGGAACCAGAAAAATGTCCGATAGAGTAATGAATTTAGAAATATAGGTGGAGATGGGTTGATTATGTAAACTCACAAAGAAGCTAATTATATGATTTTAAAAAAAATTTAACTTTTACGTTCAACAGCAAAGTAAAATCAACAATGGCCAAAGATGGACCCTCAAATATGGCATAGGAAGAATTCAAACTTTTCTGTCGATGGAAAAGGTTCGAAGACTCTGAAATTCTTCAAATTTCCCCATTTTTCTCATTTTTGAGTCTAAAATTTGGAATTTTTGTAATTCCTGTTTTGATTAGGGCAATGTTAAGGGAAAATTTGAAAATTTTTCCTTTTTCTCATGCAAACTTCGAGTCGACTAAAAAAAATTGCAGTTCCACTAATCTAAATCTTCAAAATCGTCATTTTAAATCGTCTCTTTCAATGCCATCATCAATTTCTCTCTAATTTCATGGCGGTTTTTGACGCGGAAGCAGTGCTCAAATTTTTGATGAAAAATGGGTTTTCAGTGGCAAAGTCCACTCTCAGAAGAGATGTGGTTAAAAAATTCGAATTGGGTTCTTTTGATTTTGAGAAATTCTTTTTTCCTATGGTTCGAGCACTAACTTCAGTAAGAAAATTATATAATTTATATAATTTAAAAAATTATATTTCAGACTCTAGGATTTGACCACGGCTAAAACAGAAAAAAAAAATCACTTTTAGTGTCGGCAATGTTGTTTGTAATCATTTATTTAACTTTAATATCATTTTTTTATTCTTGAGTATTTGGGTGCATTTCAATTATGATTATAAGCAAAATATTTGACCTTATAACATTTAATTGTTGAAAAAAAAAAACTATTAGATATATTTTCTTAGATAGTTCCTACTCATTATTGATACATCAATGTTAGTTTTTTATTAGTAGACATAAGGATTACCACGCACTAAGAAAAGTTCAATATAAAAAAAAATAATAATAAAGATTTATCTTGCACGTTACATGTTGAATGTTACAGATCATGTTACAGATTGAAACTAGTGACAATCAAGAGAGTAATGGATAACTAAAATGTAATAAGTTCAATCTATGATAGTCGTTTATCTATGAATTATTTTTCATGAATTTCATTGTCATCTAAATGTTGTATAGTCAGATGGTATATTACGTAAAAATAGTTAAGGTACAACAAGTTGACTCGAATAATCATCGATATTAAAAAAAACATATTAAAAAAAAAAAAAAAAACTTTTTGAACTGCTCTCTATCCAAAGTTAAGTATCATTAAAAATCAACAAAAAAAAGTGAATTTTATTTTTATAATTTTAAGATTTGGGGCAGAATTTAATGTTATATTTCCATTGAATTGTCAAAACTAAATATAGGCACAGATTCATATTTTAATCTTTTTATTTCGATGTTTTTAAATACATGGCAAAAGGGGGCTTCCAATTGAGGGTGAACATCAGGAAGAAAAAAAAAATTGGAAAACAAAAATAAATTCCTTTTAAATAAGGAATATGTTGGTGGAAAAAATAAATTAACTTAAAAACCAACATGCTCTGTACAAGGTACATGCTTTCCTGATTTTCTTTTTACCAGACTGTTTAAGTGACTATGAGCACTAATAGTTTGGCTCAGGCTCAGGCTCAGGCTCAGTATCAGCCAGCAATGGCAATCAAGTTTTGCCTAACTAATGGAAGTGAGCAAAGCAAAGAGCCAAAAATTCCATTCAAAGCATAGGCAATGGCACAGAACGGGAGAGCCTCGGGTTCCTTGGCCGACAATGCTGCTGTTCCGAGCCCGTGTGCACTGAAACACAAACAAAAATTGTGGATGAACCCAATGCTAAACACACTAAACTTCAAGAAGAGTCATTATGTTCTTGTCAACAATGAATAACATAATGGTGATTGATGAAGATCATCAATGACTTTCTAGTCTACGAGCGGCCGAACTCGGGGAATCAAGTTAAACCCCTCATCCCTCTCCGGTCGCCGATACAATACCATATAAATGCATGTTATAAATTATAGGTTTAAACACTACTTTAGTCTCAATACTTTAAAATTTCAGATTTTTGAATTTTTGGATTTTCGGTCATTGTACTTTCAACTTGCTACTATGATTCAGTGGCTACATAACCCATACCTCGAAGCAGTTGCGATTCCTTGGCGATAGGATCACGAAACTTCAGATTATCAAGGGTTGCTTGGACAAAATTTGCCCCAACTAGACCAGTTACAACAACTACAGAAGTTGTGACAGATGCATTGGTGCCTACATCCAGGAAAGAACAAAAATATCAGAAAGTTGTGCTATGAGCATGAACTGAGCTGGTTGAATATCATACAGAAGGAACAACTTCAGATAACAAATGAGAGCATATAAACATTTTCCTAACAATTTTTTTTTGTAAATCGCCATTTAACAAGATCATGCATTAATTGTATATGTACCTAAAATTACATGACTATTGTAATTGTATGGTTGTACCTTCAAAAAAAGTGACAATGCTAAGCGCCAACGCCACAATGATACATCTTGGTAGGATCGAAACAGTCAAGTTCGGTTCTAATCCGATAAAACAGTCAATTACAGGACTATTGTAATTGTATGATTGTTCTGTGCATTCACGATTATACGTTAGTTTGAGTTGGTTTAGCAACTGATTTGAAGTCGAAGTTGATCGAGGAAGAGCAGAAATGGCCGTGTTCGTGTGGTTTTGCTTTAAGCATGATGTTCTTCTACGATTGATCGATTCGATACTTTGTTTATTTGAGATTCAATGTTGTTAGTTATGTTTTGATCTCGAGAAAAAAACTAATGAAACGGCTGTTTGATTTGTAGTCGATGATACTGAATTAGTCTCAATAGGATCTCTATCAATAGCAGTATGTTTATACATGCCTTTTGGGATCTTATTTTTGCTGCAATTTCATCTTTGGCAGGGTTGTTTCAGCTCCAGGAAAAGTTTTAATGTCCGGAGGTTACCTAATCTTGGAGAGGCCGAATGCAGGGCTTGTACTTAGTACCAATGCTCGTTTTATGCAATCGTATAACCGATTTAGGAGGAAATCAATCCTGACAGTTGGGCTTGGGTGTGTGGTTCTTTCTATAACTACCCTTTATGAAATTTATTGTTTATTCATATCCTTCAAACTTCAGCTATGTTAGCTGCATTTTTTTGGTTGTTGCATGTTCTTTTGTTGATAATATGTTCTGTCTTTTGTTCATGAATAAGTTGTCTACTGTTTGGGAATAGTACATTGAGAGTAGGAATGAAAGTAATTTCCTGGTTATCTTTAGGTTCATAACAAATATATTAGTGGTCATGTCCTTCTGGCATTATGCAGTTTTAAACTTGGGGGATATCACTTTTCTTAAACAACTTTTGCTACCTATGACCAGCTAGTTATCAGAGCTGAACTGCATTGCATAGAGAAAGTAGTTAGAATAGAAATTGAGGTTCATTCATTTTGTTATTAGTATTAATATTAAATTTGGAATTCCATTTATGTATGTATATGGTCATGTTCAAACCAACTCTTGTGAAAAACTTTTCAATCAACATTTGTCAAATGCATTTTTTCTTAATGGCCCATATTTTTCAGTCATGGGAAGATGCAGTTTACATTGGCATTATTTTAGTCTTTATCTTCACGTGGTAAGTGTCTGAATAAAAACTTTTAGAAACCTGGCACTATTGTATTCTTTTTCGAGGGTAAGATATATAACACATAGCTTGTTCATTCCTGTTGTCTCTTTCATTCAAGAAAACATTTAGACGTTATTCTCTCCTTAAGCTTCAATTTCCCTTATTTTGCTGTCTTATTGTTTATATGCAACCATGCAGGCAGCCAAGTATGGAATCATGTGCGCCTGATGGGCGAAGCTGCTGGTGTTCCGGTCAGTATTTTCTTCTTTAATTACTTTGTTCTCTTATTACATCTCTTGCATTTTGTGCGCACAAGTACATAGGTAGATAATTTTCTGTGTCTCGACATGGTGACGGTGACAAACACGTGTAGATAATAGCACACTGAACTTCATTTTCTGAGATTTGTAGATTCAGCCAGATTCTCAAACTAAGCTCTTAGATGCTACCATGAATATGGAAGGAGTCCTATTAGCTAGTGTTCTAGGGGCAGGTGGGTTTGATGTTGTTTTTGTTGTGACCTTGGGAGATTCAACCAGCAATGTGATTAAATCACGGAGCTCAGCCGATGTTTTGGCTCTCCTTGTTCGAGAAGATCCTCGTGGTGTTGCTTTGGAAAGTTTTGATCCACGAACCAAGGCAATTAGATCAGTTGTTTCATCAGTTCTCATTTAGGAAAGGGAAGGTTATCATCTTGTTCTATTACACAGAATGATTTATTGTCTGAATTGAAAATGTGAATTTTCTTTGAAAATTATTTACAATTTTTTAGATAATTAGTAATTGCTTTCCTCATTCACTGATTTTTTGTCCCATTCTGATCAAAATTAGGGTTCATCTTATTAATGTCATCCACCGCCTATTATTGCTTCCTACCATACAGACTTGTCAACACTCTCGACCTTCCCTAAGTGCTAGGAAATTATAGAGTGAAGCAAAGCAGCTTTCCTTAACTCATTTGGTACATAGTCTTGATTGAGTTTACAGAAGGTGCTCAACTACTCTTTCGAGTTTGGTATTTAATTTCTCCAGAGATTCAAGATGAATTATGGAAAAGTTTTTCTCCCCCAAATCATAGTTGAACACTTGAGTGATTCACCAATAATCCCTACCAGAGCAATTTCCATCTTTAAAATAATGGAACCAATTTGGGTCTCATACAGTAATGTCTCTTTCATAGATCATTGAAATCAGTCACGACACATCCTGAGGTTTCTAATTATTCTTATTGCAGATCTGTGGACCAAGCCATTGTCGACCATTTTTGTTCTGATCTAAGCTGCATTCTCCCATTGTTGAGCTCTTACATTAGACAAAATACTTAGAAGGCTCTGCCAAACGATATCATTCGATTGTATAGGCATACGTCAGATCGGACAAGCTGAAATGCTTCTTCAAGCATACCAGCTTGGTTCACCATGCAGCCAAAATGCTGCATTGTTGGTTTAAACCCGTGCTCGGAAGAACTGATCAAAACGATGAAGGCCCTTGTTAACGAGGCCCGATTGAGTACAAGCACTAAGTACACCGACATAGATAACATCATCAGGCTCTAGCCCTTCTTCAACTATTTCTGAGAAGATTTTTAGAGCTTCTCTACCATGTCCATGTAAGCCTAGCCATGAGATTATGACATTATAGGATAGTTGATTCCTTTTGATCTTGTTCTTAAAGAGACATAATCCTTCCTGTAGAGACCCACATGAAACATATATACGTATAAATGAGTTTATTTACTTTTGAAATTACTCGACTACCTATGGCGGTGAAATTTAATATATATTCCTTTTCCTCAAATTTTGAGATCAAATCAAAGAAATTAGAAACTTCTGCATATGGCCAATAGATACCAAAAACTGTAGAAGTAAAAGAAGTCAACATTGCAATTATCCAAAACCATGAGTGCTACCACTACCAGGGCCAAATAATTACCAACATGACTTGAAAACAAAGCAATCTTTGAAACTCTTTATTTTTACAGACCAAACCTTCCATATATATCACCAATCCTACAAAAACAAACCCAAAAAAATCAATGGCCAAAATCTCTTTCATCTTCATCTTCATTCTCATTTTGGCTTTCCTTTCAGTTGCAGCCATGGCAGAGCCCAAAGAAAAAGATGTTGCTATGAGTTTTCAAGATAATCAGTTCATGAGGAGAAGGAATGAGAGAGTGAATCATGGAAAGCTTTAGAAGCCCTAAGAAACACATTCCCAGTCCTCATGAGGAGAAGGAAGGAGAACGTGAATTATGGAAGCTTTAGAAGCCCTAAAAAACACCTTCTCTGTCCTCACCAATTAGAAAGGAGAGAGTGAATTATGGAAGATTTAGAAGCCCTAAAAAACACCTTCTCAGTCCTCAACAATTACATCTCTTTCAAATTCCTACTGATTTGTAAAATCTTCTTCTGATCTTTTGATGCTTTTGTTTTAAAGGTCACTTGTTAGATTGATTGTGTTTGATACACTTGTTAGATTGATTGTGTTTGATATAGTGTACTTTGATTTGTACTATAAGTTTGAGCTTGCTTTTCAATGGTCATTTACATTAAAATTAATTGTATGAAAACTTTGTCAAAGGATACTATTGAATAGTGATTGATTAGATTTATAGGTTATGTTGGTATAACATGAGATATTACATAGTTAAGACTATTAATTTGATATATGGGCTTGTTTTTCTTGCCTAGTTTGTAAATCTCGTGTAACTAATACATAAAGTTATAAAGTTCATTCAATTTTCTTATTATTATTTTATATTTTTAATGTGCCAGCTAACTTTTACAAACCAAACTCATAAAATCAAACATTGTTGCATAAATTCATATTTCCTAATCGTGATCCTCTTCTTACAACCAAGGTTAGCATATAAAAAATGTTAATCTCCTTGATAATCACTCATGAGAGAGATGAGTCGTCAACTAGACATACTTCAATCAAAGATCACATATAACTACATCGGTAATTAAAATATCACTTGTAAAATTTTAGAAACCAAATCAATGAGCCTCAACTATAGAACCCCATTTTTCCTTAGCTTTTAATATAAAATTAACTTAGCTAGGCAGATAGTGAATGCCAAAAATTTATCAGAGGTTCATATCTTCTAAATGGTAACTCATCAATCAACTAATTACAATGGATAGCATTTTAGCTAATCAACAAAATCCCCAAAACTACAGGAAAGGTAGAATTGCATTAATCGATGACCTTTTTTTCGAACCTCATTGATCAACTCATTAATAACACCACCACGAGATCAAAATTTATAAATAGAAAGGAAATGCTATGTTTGCCTTGCATAATAAATTTAAATATTTAGATGAACCTATTTTGCTTGCTTCAGGCCCTGCAAAAATTTGGAAAAATTTTGAATAATCAAATTAATCTTCGTCCGAATCATCGAATGTAATTTCCTTGGACTTGGGGGCATCTGCTGTAATTTCCTTAAAGTGCGCTCCATAAAGCTTGAATTCCTGCCATTTTTTTCTTGAAACAAAGGTAACCACGCCCGTCCCTGGGCCAAGTACTGGAGACACGAAAGAATAATGTCACAAGTGAGTCTCAAACTTGGGACTTTAAGGGGAGCATACCCTCAAAATCCAAGTCTTCAACCACTGTGTCACTCCTTGGAGACACTTGAATTCCTGCCATTAAAACGTATAAAATGGGCATTAATGTTCTGTGCATCCAATATTAAATGGAACGGCTCTACAAGCTATAATGAGTCAAAATCATTTGAAAAATTGGATGTACTGACAGCTCATTCAGTAGACTAATCTTTTGGTGTCAATTAAACTCATAGAAAATTAATTCATGATTGATGGACATTATAGATTGAACCTATTCTCTCTTATTTTAATTTTTTACCAATGACCCAACGACGGTAAATAAATGAGTCATACAACTATCAAAAAGTTGAACATCCAATTTACAAATCTAAAGGGGAGGACTTGTGTGAACGGGAGAGTTATCTCATGTTTCAGAATGATTTTCTAAAGTTGAACATTATTTTGACCTTAAAATACATTCTGAATAAGTTAAGAGTAAAAAAAACTCCCATACACACAAACTCCCCCTACACATGCATGTGTAGGAGAGCTCTACATTTTGCTTGCTTATGTGGGTATCATTAGATACCACAAAAATTCCTTTTATAAATGAAAAATGGAAATGTAATGGAATTTTTATGACACCCCATACATGAGCAAAATGTAGAGCTCCTCCATGTGTAGGGAATTTTACACATAAGTTAATATGCTTTGATTTATTGTGAAATTCTACCAACCTAATGGTCAAAATCATAAATCACGAAGACAAAAAAAAAATAAAAATAAAAAACTCGATTAATGGAGTCTATGAGTATTAACTATTAACATTAAACAAAGATCTTTCACCTTTTTCTTCACGTGAGTACCTAATTTCAAAAGTGCACCAGGTACGACTTGTTTCGCTTCACGGAGAACATTTACCAGCTCCCCAGCAAGTCCCTAAAGAAAAGGCAAGGTTAAA
>JBBMKA010083545.1:0-14064 GCA_037833695.1 Sechiopsis laciniata | reverse complement strand
CATTTCCTTTTTATATAAACATTCTTTTCCATTTTTAAGTTATATTTTCAAAACCCCTTGGAAACCCTAACTTTAATTTCCTTTAATAAAATTTATATGCCCAAAAGGACAATTAAGCCTTAGTTTATTCAATTAAACACACATATAAAATGGTTAAGGTTTATTTAAACCAAAACAACTCAAATATATATTTTTAAATATTTCTAGGGCATTACAATATTCCCTTCTTAAAGAGACTTTCGTCTCGAAAGCCACTTTAAGACAAAAATGCCCTAGAAAATAAGATTACACCTCGTCTCCTCTCCGACCCCTAAGCAGTCCAATACACCCTCAGGTGCCACCACACACTTTTACCAAACAACCCTTCGTTGTTCAAAACTTTTCCAACCCAAAAATAAAATTTTGAAAACAATTTTAAACTTATCTAGTTATTCAGGTCCACATGATTGTTAATCATTGAATCACTAGTTAAAACATTTGTTTCTATTGTTGAAATTATCCAGGTAAAACTTTTCAACCAAAGCACTTACAATTCCAGTTGTTTAAAACATTTCAACCAATTAGAACTTTGCACTACTTTAAAATCTCATTTAGTAAACTAGATCTTCAAGGTTAATAATATCATTGTGGTTTAAAACATTCAATTCTAATTATCAAAACGTTAGGGCCTCATGGTTCAATTTGAATTGTTAAAACATCATGGTCATCATTCTTGTTTTCAAAACATCGTTTATCATTAATTATATAATTTGGTTAGGTTCAAAACAATTACTTTGAAGAGTTGGGGTATACGGGATTCTAGTGACAAGGAACTTTTGGGAGAGCTCGGATCTTGATGATCTAACACTCGTGAAGAACTTGAGACAACAGAACCAACTCGCACTTAGCTGCGACACCGAAAATGAACAAAAACCTGATCCCGCTGGGTCCACCACACTGAGGAGAAAACCACTTACTCAAGCTCCCGAAACCTCCCGCGCATTCTCCAAAGAAAACTTACTACCATGCAACTTTCTCTTAGAATTCGCAATAGCAGACCCTACCCCACATGCACTACTTTCAAACTCCACTTTGGTTAAACAACACAAAACAAATAAACGAGACAAGACTCCACACCTTGCGAGAAGGAGGTTCTCTAAACTCGAAGCTCGACAAAGAAGAAGGACTGAGGTTTACCTTCTTCCAAAGGTAGTCAGCGACTGCATGGTTATCAACAACCACTCCCCGCCACACATGGCACGAAACTCAAATAGGGGTAAAGCTAACCGAGTAAAACACTGGTAGCTGGTCTGATACACATATCCGACCAAATCTAACTCCTAAAACAACTAGCAACAATACAACTATAATGGAACCAAGGGTGCAAAGCAATCACAGTGAACTAATAGAGCAATACATTCATAATGAACAGGCAAGACAATACAGTCCTGATACAATATTAGAGCCAAAATGCATGTGACGAACAAAAATAGAGCCATACAATCATTGTGCAACAAATAGAACAATGCAATCGTGATGAGAATGAACACAACAAAGCAAGCATGATGAACAGGCAGAGCGGTATAATCACGGTGAAACATGAATATAGTAATATGACCATGATGAACAAAAAGCACAATGTGGCCAAGAAGAATGAACAGAGCAACACAATCATGATGAACATATAGAGCAAATACCATCAGGAGAAGAACGAATACAACAGTACGAACATGATAAACCGACAAAGTTATATAATCACGATGGAAACGAATACAATAATAAAATCACGATGAACAAAAAGAGCAGTAAAAATCCTGATGAAGCAATAAGAATAGTACGACCATAATGAACTAAAGGAGCAATACCATCGTGAAAATACTAGTAGAGCTATATAATCATGGTAAACAAATAGAGCAATACAGCCATGATGAGAATGACTAAAACGATACGAATATGATGAACAAACAAGACAGAGTGATATGATCATGCTGAACAAACAGGGTAATGTGATCATGATAAACAACCAAGAGAGAGCGATACGATCATGCAGAACAAACAGGGTAATATGATCATGATGAGCAAACGAGACAGAGCGATACGATCATGCTGAAAAAATAGGGTAATACGATCATTATGAAACAACCAGCATAATCACTCATCACCCAACCAAATAGAGCAATACAATTCAGATGAAATCGATAAAGCATCACGATCACTTACCAAGTGTAAGAATTTAAGACAATTTAAACAACCAACACATCAAACAACATAGATACTGAATCAATGGCAAACATATGAAAGCACACAACACAAGATCAAACCACAAATACATTCAATAGCATGGATGAGAGATCAAAGAGCACACATAACAAGGCAAAAAAGCATGGTCGAACAAAACATGAATTAACTGTATGAAGAGGGCAAGAAACCTGTGAACACGACAATAGACTCATCGGTCTAAGGAACAGGCTAGACTGGAGTGACTGGTGTGACTGACGATGCAAGTGAAGACTCGCCTGTGGAAAGCAGAAATGTGAAACGTGCTGCAAAGTGACCCTCTCTGCCACACCAGTAACACACCTTTACCTTGAGCAGATATGGTCCCTAGTGAACCCTCGAACACCTGCGACACTCCAAAGCATCCTCAAAAGGACTCTAATGACGATCTTGACGAGACCTCTACCTCCCTTGCTGCTCTAGACCTCCTTCCTGGATTGCTTCCTTGACTGGCTAGAATCCCTTTGGCAGAACTAGCCTATTGCACAACCGGGATTCCCCTAACCAAAGTAGTCTCTTAAACGGGGAACCCCAGGGTACAACTCGAACTCCTGCCCCTGCTCAGCTAAACTGTCCAACCTCCTGAAGGCCTCGAACTCACTTGCTAGCAGTCTGCATAGTCACATGATACACAATCTGAACAGTAGAGGTGCGAGTCATATGAAGCTGAGTATGGACTCCTAACTGACTCCCCGCAGTGCTCGGATCTGATGCAGAAAGGGGTTAACCTACGGTCTCCTGCGTGTAGGTGGTGACAGTGCAAAACTCTTGCCTCTAAGTGACTAAGGGAGACCCTATCTCCGGTGTGGCAGTTGAGGCAAAATGTGCCTCTATAAACTCTCTACTGAATTGGTCCCACTAGACATAGGTACCCCCACTGGGTAACTCTCTCTCTAACTACATAACAGCAATGAGGTATCTATGTCGAAACCGAATACAAAAAGATCATAATCAGGACCCGTAATCAAGCAATACAATAGACAACCAAACAGTTTCTCAACTAAAACATTCTTCTTACTTTACCCTACGTTAACATACCTGGAGACCGCTGATCTGCTGATGATCATGGACACACGGTTTACATCGTAAACCAGTCTACATAATTTATGACTTTGAGCTTTGATACCAACTTATGACGACCCGACTTTCTAAAATACTCTAAAAAGGTGTTACCGGTGCATTCATTTAAAATCCAAAAAATTGGTTTAATAATCACATGCAATTTCTAACAAAAAACTCGTAAAATCATGAAAACACAACTGATAGTTCAAAAAGCATATAAAAATATGATTCGAGATCCTGATAGTTCAAAATGAAATACAATTCAATAGAGTTTAAAACATGAAGTTCGACACAAAGTAAAAATAATGCGGAAAGGAAATGAAGACATTGTGTCCATGATCGATGCAGCTCCCAACCTAGCCACCTCGGAATGGATCAATACCTGAAATGTAATGGATAAGTATATCGAAATATACCAAGTAAGGAGCCCCACCATGGGATTAAGCATGCAAAAAAAATAAGTTAGAAGATACGACAACAACTAAAGCTAAGTGCCTCGCACATGCATACACAGCCCCCGAGCTAGACACGGGCAAACAATGTCAAACGATGGTGCACATGTCGTGAGCAAGATATGGCTAAATGCCAAGCAATAATCTCACCACTGTCAGGGGAGGACCACGAGTAAGGGAAGCACAAAAGTTCTCTAAACCTCGAGTCAGGACACGTCCCATACCGTTCCTACAGAGACGTACAATACTGTTTTGGGGTAGCCTGACCTTGTTAGGGACCCACCAAACTGCATCAGTGGAGACATACACGAATGCCTCAGGGTAGCCTGACCTATCAAGGACCCACCACGCTTCTGCTGCGCAACTCTGATAGCGTATCAACAGAGACATACCCAAATGCCCCGGGGGTAACCTGACCTACAATAGGGACCAGCCACACTCCCGCTGTGCAACTCTGATAGCGTATCCGCAGGGCATACACAAATGTCAATAAAGTCACTCGACCCTGTTGGAGAGGACCACGAGTGAGGGAACCATACAGGATCCTTAAACCTCTGGTCGAGACAAGTCCCATACCGTGGTCGCAAAGACATACACAAATATCTTAGGGTAGCCTGACCACTGTTAGGGACCCACCACGAGTGAGAGATACACAAAGAATCCCTAAACCTCGGGTCAAGACAACAACACGCAAGTCGTGTCAGCAAGGGCATACTCGAATGCTGATAATGTCACCTGACCCTGTTAGGGAAAGCCACAAGTGAGGAAAACTGCAGGGTCCCTAAACTTTGGGCTAGAGGCGCCATTTGCTAACCCTAGGGCACTAACTACTAACCTCTAGCATGCTGGAGGACCGACCTGCCTATAGACAACATCTCCACATATACAAGTAGGCTCACCGACAAGCATTCCTCTGCACCTTCATCTGTCCTAGTGGCCTCTTCCAATAGTCTCGGGGTCAAGCAAGGCATGACTTGATCCCCTTCCAACGTACTGGGCAGGTAAACTAGTGGGACCATCCACACAGCATATGAGGTTCCACGAGTAGATATAGAGAAATGTAACTAGCACTAGAGTCATACGAGATCTAGCCTAGACTAGTCGAGTGTAACCGACCCACCCGAGGGTTGGTACAACCCGCAACATGTACTCAACAACTAAGGAACTCGTTGTTCCGCACACAAGGTGACACGTGGATTAGATCTGACCCCCTTGGTCGGATGTAAGAGTCAACCCATAGGTTAGTGCAGTCCAACCACTTGTCTCGAAGCATAGAGGATCCATATCCTTGCTCAGTTCCTAAGGGGTACTAGCGAGTCACACCAATCACGCGATATTGATCACACGACACGAGTCCTAAAATGGGTGAGCTAGCTACTCTTCTAGGTGGTTAACACGATAACCGAGCCTAGCTATTCTAACGCCGAACATGAAAAATTATCAACAAACCCTTAGGCGATAAATCATAAAAGCCGATCGAATAATCATTTCAGCACGTTTATAGTCAAACATAGATGGAACCAACAACATAGAAACATGCATAAACCCAAGGCAACCCAATCAATCGAAAAGTTAAATACATAAAAAGTTCATCACGTACATAAGTAAAAGTTACAAATCGAAGAATGATGATACGATCACAAGAGCACAATAATCAGAGGCTTAATAGTTTACAAGCTACACCCTATTCTATGCTACTACGAGTAATAATCGGTTCAAACAGTGGATCACAACACAAACACATACATGAAACAAGTCATCCAACATTCAATTCTCGTAAACCCTAACATGCCACCATTTCCATGTTTTAAGCCACAAACCCGGTTCATAATGAAACTTTTTACCTTTCCGACAATTTAACTGAAACACCAAGAAAACCCACGAGCTAAACGACGAGTCGAAATGATGAAACTCGAGAGTACCTAAACATAGAAACATGAGTAAAAGTCAATGTAACGAGCAAAAGAAGCACAACGAGCTAAAACAGAGTTCACTACACAAACGGGGTTGAAAAAATAGCTAACGGCGTGTTGCCAGATTGTGACTGCAAGTCATCGCAAAAAGGTGGTGGCGGCGGTGGGTGACGGCGCGCCGCCCCGGAAAGTGATGAGTCATACCTCTTTCTCTTCGTCTCGTCGCCCTGAATACGAAACTGGTCTCAGAATCGTAAATTGGATCAATAGCGATATTTCCATGGTTATTTGGATGTACACTTGGACAAGTATGTAAGACATACAAGTGGATCTAGTTCCAAGTTAATAACCTAAAACGTCTACAGTATATAGACTAAGGTTGGGCGCCTAAGTCTTGGTGACACTGTTGGTACGGCCTGCTTTGCAAATGTTGCAAACAACCTAATCCTGGTTGTTCATGTGGAGACATGTGAGTGGAGGTGCCTATGTAAAAAGGAGATTTTGCATAAGACGGGACCAGAAATTTTATGATTGATCTAGTAATTCCGTTATAGAATCGTATCAATTACTTCACTAAGGATGATCGTATGTCGATGTGATCTTAATCCTGAGTGGGTTGTGAACTCCTACTTTATGAAAGCGTCCTTTGATGTGCATGGGTGAGACCAGCCAAACATCGCTGGGTCAATAAGCTTCCCACTTTGGAAATTGCCGTAGTGAGTGGCTGAGAATGCAACATCACAAGAAGGAATTCATGCCTTCTCGAAATTTGAGGAAGATATAGAGTTGTTCCTTAAGAACTGATTCCATGGCTTGGACAAATGGATATTGCCTCTCATTGATCTGAGAGGACATTGATTTATAGTTAGACTATAAACACTTGTTCATTAGAGGAATCAATGGCGCTTAAGGAGAAAGATGTAATCACAGGGGTAGAACGGATTTCTTGTCCCAGCTGTGAATTGCGAACAAGCTCGTGAAGGATCATATGATAGATGACAGATTATATCCGTGGACGTTAACTTGTCCTATAGTGCGAAAGGGTTTAGCCAGGCCTTTAGTGGAGTAAGCCTGATGTTAACGAATAGGGATGGGATCCTAGGTCGTTGTAACTATCAACCTATAGGTCTATCGGTCCCCAGGCTAGCTCATACATGCTGGTACACTGTTTTATTAGAGAGTGAGTTTGAAGAGTTCAAATTCACATATTAATTATGTGAGACATAATTAATAGGAGCATAAAGTTTAATTTATTAAACTTGCTAATATATAGGATATATTAATTTAATGTTTATTGAATAAATATTAATAAGGAGAAATTAATTTATCTGATAAATTAATTATAAATAATTATTTAATTAAGAGATCACAGTAATTAATAAGTTGGACATATTAATTGGTTTAATAATTATTGGATAATTATTAAATGGTGAATATTGATCAATATGTTGAACATATTAATTGGATTAATAATTATTGGATAATTATTAAAGAAGAGAATTAATATATTGGATATATTAATTAAATATTTATTTATAATATATTGGATATATTATGGAATTGAAATTTATTGGATAAATATCCATTAATGTAAATAAAACAATATATGAGATTTTTGAAAATTAAATGAGAAAAATCAAATGGAATGCATTGTGATTTATCCCACATCGGAAAGTTCTAAGTTGGAACCTCCATCACTCTACTATAAATAGAAGGCTTTGGAGGCCTTTAGTCTCAACCCACTCACTTTCAGAGTAACCTTTCTCATAAGTTGAAAAACATCTCTGAAAGCTGAGATCTCTTTTCTCCTCCATAGTCAGACTATACTGACAAAGTTCCTAGCTCCCTTCGCTAAAGGCTTCCCACCAAGCACTCAGTGGAAGCAAAGAAGCCATAGCCTGGAAGAGCAAAGGATATCGTTCGAGATCGTCCATGGGGAATAGTCAATCCTACTCATCATAAAGACCCGTTAAATTAGATCAGAGGCGACAATTAATGTAAGTATTATTTTTCAGTAACATGTCAATCACCTAGGGTATTGCATTTAGATTAATTAGATTAATCAAAGATAATTAATTGAATTAATTATTGTGAAATTTTTTATTATTTACATGCTTCTACCGCATTAAATAACATCCACATCAAGCCACTTGATGACTTCCTTCTTCACCACTTCCTTCATGACTGGATTCAACCTTCGCTAATGTTCTACTGAGCGAAATCCAACGTCTTCTAGTTGATTTTATGCATGCAAAATGATGGGTTAATTCCTTTCAAACCAGCTAAAGTCCAGCCAATTGCTCCTTTGTGTTGCTTTAACATCTCGATCAACATCTTCTCATTTTCAGGAGATAGCTTCATATGATAATTGGCAATGTTTCCTCTGAGCCCAAATTTACATACTTCAAGTTGTCTGGTAATGGTTTGAGTTCCAATATCGGTGGTTCCTCTATCGATGGTTTCATTGGCAAATTAATCCTATCATTAAGGTTTAATGAGTCGTTAGCATCATTCAGAATCTCACAAACCTCAAGTTTATCCTCTAGCAATTCTTCTTTGTCATCTTCCCTCGCAACAGCGCCAAAAACTTGTTGTGCGAAAAAGTGATGTGAGATCTCGCTTTGCTTTCGCAACAACGACTTATTAAGTTCTCAAGTTCTTTTCTCTAATTTTCTAGTCGTTCGTTATAACAAGTTTTAATAAGTAAAGATCGTCTTCTTAGGGAATTGCAATCTATTTGTTAATGCTACCATGTAAGAGTCAATAATGTGAAATATTGGAAATGAGTAAGATTGATTAACTGGGTCGCGGTTAAGAGTTGTACTGATTAGTAAGAGAATCAGAAATAATAAGTTATATAAGTCACCGCAGTGAAAGGAAGATAAGCTGAAATTAGTTTCCATAGGAGTTCTCTCGAACCTCGCCGTTCTCATTAACATTTAAGTTAACACACTAGTACTCCTTATCTCTAAGTGAGGATGAATTGTAAGCGCTAACTTAACAAAACCCATTGTAGACATGCAAGTTCGCTTAATTTTATTCTTTTGAAGCCAAATTAGACTGTATGGCAATCTCTCAGTCACGATACTTAATAACTTTCATGCATTTAGAATTAACTTCCATTGCATGAGTGAACTACATAAACTTATGATTTCCAAAAACCAGAATTTAGCTACTCGTGCTTCTAATTGAAAATAGCGAAATATGAAGAAAACTTTCCATAAAGAATATATAATAAAAAGTCAAGAGTCTATACTAACGAATCCAAACAAGGGAAATAGAAAGTAGAAAAATAAACTAGGTAGAAATTACTGAATGCTTAGAAAATGCAGCTACTGGGCTCCTACAAATCACCGGACAACACAGCATACAAGTTGTGTTCTTTAATTTACGTCATAACAGCTTCTTGATCTCCTTCAAATCTCTCGAACTCTTCTCTTATCTGCTCCTCAACCCCTCCCCCCCTTCATTCGATGCAAGTCTACTTATAAAGGCCCTCGTTACTGCGTCTGAAATTCGCGCATATGCTCCACAATCTATCACCTCCCCACCTTTTCTGTTTGGCAACGAGTGGACATAACTGTACAACTTTCTATTTCTTCTCGGATTCTGCCACGCGTCTAAGGTGCTCCCTTAATAACTGCAAGGTGTGTTCGCTTCCTTGGTTTCACTTCATCGAACTATGCCTTAAAAAATGACAACCGTTAAAACGCTCATATGTTCGCTAAATTTACTTAACATCCTTCATCTTGCTCAGAAAACAGCAAGACTACTCATTTCGCTTTTGCTGTTAAATAACAGTGAAAACATCGTTGGTTTGAGTCTAAAATCTACAACATACTGCATCAATACATACACTTTAGTCCATTAACTCTCAATTACTTGAGAGTTATCGATACTCTAGCACCTAGTAGAAAACATGTCATCACAAGCAAACATACATATCAAGAGAACCACGAAACAAGTAACACGAACAAACAACATGCTAAGACCCTATAATCTTAGCATGTTTCACAATAGATATAATATAAAACAAACATATAAAATATCACCCTAGAACACTATACTCTTGAAGTAATAACAACTGAGGTCACACAGTACGTACGAGCAACATACAAAAATCAACAAAGAGCAGGGTCTATATAACCCGAGTGAGAAATCCTTACCTGATTTGAAGTTATAGAACACATTCCTTTAAAACATCAATAGCAACCCAAAGAACGTCACAACCTAAACACAAATACCCATCAATGCCAACAACCCAAAATTAACCAATCTATCACGAATAACCGACTAGGCTCGGAAGAAGACTTATCCAAAAACTCAAACGATCACAATCTCTGGTCGCAGGCTGCTGCGATCACCTGCTGCGGCTTGCAGATGGACCGGGGCCGAATAGAGAATGCTGGACGACGAATAGCGAAAATCGGAGAACTAACGGGGAATGGAGAACGGAGAGGTAGAGGCGGCGACAACTAGGGTAAAAAATAGAGCTTAGGGTTTCTTTTTTATTTCTCTTTTCTTTTTCTTTTTTTTCTTGTTTAAATGAACTTAAATGAAATTTCCTAAAACCACAAAGTTTCCAATTCTTTTTCTAAAATCCAACTTAAGTAATTACAAAAGTGCCTCAAAGAATACTGCAATTACAAATTTTCCCAACACTAGCCAAAAATTGCAAAACGGTCCCTAGGAGCAAAATGACCAAAATACCCCCAAGACCAAAACTAGCCAAAAACTAAGCCAAAAATCTCGGGAAAGAGAATAACCATACTTGGAGGGCCTAACTGGAAATGCGGGGAGTTACTTTTTTTTTTTTTTGAAATATAGAAATTAGACCGAAGATTTATAGATAAAACTGTATTATTTTAAAAGAGCAATTGTATATAAATTAGGGGTGATTCGGTTTGGGTTTGTCATTTTTGTGCCATATCGACAACTGAACCGATATCCTTAGTTTTTCAATAATTGGATTCAAACCAATGTCCAATAAAAGATAAAATCATTGTTTCGATTTGGTTAAGTTTAGTTTTAGTCCAGATTTTTGTTTTGATTTCAATGTGAATTGGATTCATTTTTCAATTTTTTGTCTCATTTCAATTTAATTTTTAATTTGATTTTTGGGATTTTTATTTTTTATTAGTAAAAATCAACATTTTCCATAAATAACTTAATATTAATGGTGATTTTGCTTCATTTTTCACATTTAAATTAAATTAATTGTTCCATCAAATCTCAATACTAATATATTTTGGTTTTTCTTTAGTGTATTCATACGTTTATGAACTAAATTAATATATTTAGATTTTCTAAAATATCAAATTAAATAATATAATATTATTCTAAAAAAACAAACCAATTTATTGAATGGATTTGATTGATTTACGTTGGGTTTTGTCTTCTAAAAAAACAAACCGATTTATTGAATCGATTTAATTGATTTACGTTGGGTTTTGTCGATTTTTTATATTTTCTTTCCCATGATATAAAATATTTAAAAATGATGTAAAAAATGTGATGGTGTGAAGTGAGGATGAAGACAAGTACATTAAATAATTTTGTATCCAGGTGCAATGTCCACCTGAAGCTAAGACGTCAGCCTAGGAAAAGCTTGGTGTGATAATTACACTTGTGCCCCCACTCAGATTTATTGCCTAATTTAAGAGCTAATAATAAAAGAAAATTAATTTATATGTTGAGTGGTAAAGCATGATAAAAAAACAAATGTCCCTCTCTCTCTCTCTCCTTTTTTTTTCTTTTCTTTTTTTTTTTTTTAAGGCAATTATACAAGTGTCTTTCAACATTCTCATGACATCTTCGAATTTCAAACTCGAATATTTTGATTAAACAAAATATTTTTCAGTTTCTCCAAAAAAACAAAATATTTTTCAACAATTTGATAACTTTAGGGGTGAGGTTTAGTGGAATATTAGAAAGGGAACATTATTTGAACCCAATAAATATAGAATAGTCACAACTCTCTATTGGTTTTTTTTTTTTTTGGAAGTATAAATTGGGATAAAGAATCAACAAACTTTACAAAGAGAGTATCATTAATCTAAAATAAATAAGAGTTAAATATAGATTTTCAGGATCAAATTCGTGACCGTAATGTTGAACTGAATTACCATCAAACAATTAAATCAGTATGTTACCAACCCTTTCGATACAACTCATTATATTAAAAGAAAAGGATAATTGAATATGGAATAATACATAAATAAATTGTTTTTTTTGTTTGTTTCATAATATATATGAATAATAATTTATTGTTGGGTCGATAATATATATTTTAATTCATTGAGCAACATTCAAATTTGATATCAATTCGATGTATAACACTTCCACCTAAACAATCACATCCAGTCGATTTCAATTGCACTTATTGGACTCAACACTTAAATACATTCAAAGAGTACTTCATCAACAAAGGACAAGTTATGAGCTTCTGGAAATATGATGTCGGAAACAACAATTCTCGTCCATAGCCCCACATTTACATATATATTATAGATAATATTTGGAAAGTAGATATATATAGTTCATACACTTTATACAACAAGAGCATTGTTGGCACTATTTTGAGATAAAAAGTACTTGTTGATACCGAAAAATGGTTTCTGTAATGATCCGACTTTCTAAAATACTCTAATGGGGTGTCACGAGTGCATGCATTTAAAATCCACAAAATCGATTTAATGATCGCATGCAATTTCCAACGAAACTGGTAAAATCGTGAAACACAACTGATAGTTCGAAAAACATACAAAATAAGGTTCGGGATCCCAATAGTTCAAAATGAAATACAATTCAGTAGAGTTTAAAATATAAAGTTTGACACGAAGCAAAAACAATGCGGAAAGGAAATGACGATACCGTGTCCATGATTGATGCAGCTCACAGCCTAGCCACCTCGGAATGGATCAGTACCTGAAAATGTAAGGGGTGAGTATATCGAAATATACCCAGTAAGGAGCCCCACCATGGGGTTAAGCATGCAAGCAGAAACAAGTTAGAAAATACAACAACTGAAGTTAACTGCCTCGCACATGCCTGCCTGACCCCCAGACTGATTACGAGCAAACAATGTCAAATGACGGCGTGCAAGCCGTGAGGAAGATATAGCTAAATGTCGAGCAATTATTTGACCACTGTTAAGAGAGGACCACGAGTGAGGGAAACACATAAGTTTCCTAAACCTCGGATCGGGACACATCTCATACGGTGTTCGCAGAGACATACACAAATGTCTCAGGGTAGCCTGATGATAGCTCTCAAATAGAGCATATTTTAGGCTGTCTTAGTTTGCATTATTCTAGAATTAAAAGGGAAAAGCAAGCGCCAATAGAAGAATTACGATGAAATAACTTAGAAAATCAGCATGCATTCATAGAGTAGCGTCGAAAGCACAGTTTCGTATTTTTAGTATAAATCATGAGTAAACTGGGCCTAATCATTGCTAATGGCAGGACATATTAAGCTACACTGCGGAAAGGACAATCAGCACGAACGATAACCAGCAGCGCAAAAAGGCGCAAATTCAAAATGAAAATACGTTCGGAAAAGACACGCCAATAAGGAAAGAATTGATGCTTTTTGCGACGGAAATTTCAGTCGTAATTAGTGCTGTTTTCTGTCGCGAAAGCCTATCGCGACGAAAATACTTCTGTCGCAACGTCCGTCGGGGCAAACTCGTCGCGGTAGCCTATCGCGACGGAAAAATATTCTCTGTCGGCCAAAGTCCTCATTTCCGTCGGGGAATTGTTCTGCCGCTGTTGAAACTTATTGCGACACAATCTTCATCCGTCACTGTAGGTTTCTACGGCGATGGAATGCGTTCCATCGTGATAGGTATCTATCGTGACGGACGTATGTTCCGTCGCGATAGATATCTACCGTGACAGAGGTATGTTCCATTGTAATAGGTATCTACTGTGACAGAGGTATATTCCGTCGCAATAGGTATCTACCGTGACGGATGTATATTCCGTCGCGATAGGTATCTATCGCGACAGACTTTGTTCTGTCGCAATAAGTTTCTGCTGCGAATTTTGTCGCCTTAGTGCTTCAGAATATATTTTTTTATTTTTTTATTTTATGTATGTATTTCATTCTTTACCAAAATACTTCAATACAAAATAAATTTAACATTAGCCATCAACACAAAAGTTTAAATAAGGAGTTTTCTGAAGTAGGTGATGATGGAGGCGGCTGAAAGGTTGGGATGAAAACGATAAATTTGCGAAAGAGGAGTTTTCTGAAGCAAGTGATGATGGAGGCGGATCCAAAGTGAGTAAAAAGTTTATAATATTAATTCGTCAAATATCAAATTTTTAAATGATAAAATTGAAAAGAATAAACTGAAAAACATAATAATAATAATA
>JBBMKA010083534.1:0-14065 GCA_037833695.1 Sechiopsis laciniata | reverse complement strand
CAAACAAACCTGTTTTTAAAATATTAAAAACAAAAACAGAAAACAAAAAACGAAATGGTTATCAAACGGGGCCTTAAATTTTGATTTTTGATTTTTATAAATTATAGTTGTTCATTGTGTTATTTTAATGTATATGGCATGGTGATTAGACCAATAAATAAAGGTTTCAATGAATATAGTTCTTTGATAATTATTTGGATTTTAATTTTGGTTTTAGAAAATCAAATTTATAATCTACACTATTTTTATCAAGATTTTTTTTTTTTTTTTTGTTATGAACCCGTGCTTTAAAAAACTATTTCAAGTTTAGAAAACTTCAAAATTGACTAAAAATTCAAACATTTATTTAAGAACTGTGAGAAATCAAAGTTAAAATTTGTAGATAGTCTTAAATTTTAAAGATAAAAAATCAAATAGTTACAAAGATAGCCTAAATAATATTCTCAAAAAAAAAAAAAAAGGTCTGAAGAATTGATTTTCAATTTTAAAAATTTTGGTTTTTTTTTTTTTTTTTTTTTTTTAAAGCACTAACCTTAGTTGTTTATTGTGATATTTAAATGTTGATTTGACATATGCTAATTAAATTAAATAAGCAACAAGATTTCATAATATAAAAAATAAGTAATGAGAATAGATCAATGGCGCAATGATTTTATTGTTTGGTTGTAAACTAGTTCAACGTCAGCCTCACAGGTTTCATCCCGAGAATTGCTATTTGTCTCGCACCCTTAATATATACTCAAAGAAAAAAAAAAAAAAAAAACTAGATAAATAAAGAGGAATCCATAAAAAAATAATAATAATAATTAAAAAAAAGATAAATAAAGAGGAATGAGCCAAATTATTTTCGGTCTTAAATGTGTCACACTTGTGTATCCTTTCTTTCTTTGTTTTGGTCGATTGTGCTTATTTTATCTGGCCAACATACTTATGTCATATTGTTTCATGTTTGCTAGTTTATTTAGTGTGCCAAGTCAACATTTAAATAACAACATAAAAAGTAGAGGCTTGTAAGAATAAAATATCAAAAGTTAAGGGTTGTTTTGCAATTTTTTAAGAACCAAGGACTAAGAGGAGAAAAATTTGGGATCAAACCTAGTATATGAAACTATTGATTGATTTGGAGGTCTAATTATCTGCCTTGTGTGTTTGGATTAAAAATGAAATGATTTTCAGGCAGAGAAAGCAAGGTTGCACATTAGGAAGTGGGCAGAAGAAACTCCAGACCATTAGAGTTGTATACTCTTTTTTTTAAGGATCATAGAGGATTGGGAGACTCGAACAACATACTTTATAATTTTAAATACATTCAAAATGTCAGTTGAGCTACTTGTTTCTCTTTTTGTTGCTAATATTTGTAATGCTTTCCATATTAATAAGGAAACTTATCTTTCTCTTCAATTTTATCCTTTATTTTTCAAATTCAAAATTTGGGAACTTATTTATGATTTAAGGGCATTTGTAACTGTCAAGTGCCAACAAGAATAATAGATTAATAACAATAGTTCAGTCGACATAAATATGTATCCATGATTAAGAGTTTATAAGTATTTAAAAAAAAAAAAAAAGAGTTTATAAGTATAAATATCCCCACTCCTAATTAATGTTGAAATGCAAAAATTCATTTGTAACTAAAAAAGAAGAAGATAAATAGGAAGTAGATTAAAAAAATCATGCTTTGTAGTAGGTGTCTATTTCAAAATATTGCATCGTTTTAAGGGACAACTAGGGAAATTGCAAGAATTTAGAAACTAATTAGAAACGTGGCTAAAGATCGTTAGACTTTAAATTTATGTCTTTTTTTAATTTTTGAATTTTAATTAATTTTTAATATGGAAAGTGGTTTACAATTGTACCGCACATTTATTTCATAGAGTTTCTTTTTAATCTATTTTAAATAAATTATTTGTAACTACCTTTTTTAATGTAGAAAATCTAAAACAACCTAACTAATTCTAAAAACGTTCGTCAAGCATAATTAAATCAATAATTATAAAATACTATGAAATCAGGGATTTTGAAAATTTTAAAAATTTATACATAATTTAAAAATTTTGTTCTTAACATTTACAAATATAGTTATACATCCCCTTTCCATAAGTCATACACTCTCGTTGGTCGGTGTGATTATTGTAAGTTTGGTTAAATATAAATTAAAAAATAGTTGTGAATAGTACCCGAACTTGAGTTTTATGAGCGCCTTAAATATTCGTTTTTTAAAAAGATGAAAAGTTCATTTTAATTTTTTCTTCTCCTTAAACAACCCCGCAAAACCCTCCACCCATGTATTTGCGATTGATGATAGCCACGCATTGAAAAATCTGGCCGCAAGAGAAATGCATGCATTTCGTTGGGCTCCGATTCTCGAGACTTTGAAAAGGACTGACATTGGAGCCACGTTTCTGAAAATATAAACATTTCTGGTGTAAGCTTTTGAATCCCTTTTGGTGCTTCGACATTTTTTCGAGTGTAAGCCTCCAAATCTCTTAAATGGCTCTGGTTATTAAAGATATTAACGTCTAAAATCAAATTCCTACTTTATTGGGATTTTTTTTAAATTTTGTTTTTTTTTTGTTTTTTGTTTTTTCTTTTTTTGCATATGTTAGACATGGTTGGCAAGTATTATACCTAATAGAATCCCTACTTTGTAGGGATTATATTTTCCTTTATTTATTTTTTTTATTTCGCATATGTTAGACATTAGTTGCACGTATTCTATGCATATCATATGTTAGTTACTCTTGACACCTATTCTGTACAGATTGGTGCATATGTTAGTTACGTTAGTGTTGTCACTTGTATATATTATGTGAGTAACGTTGTTTTTTTTTTTTGCATAAGTTAGACATTGTTAGCACATATTCTGTACATATCATGTTATAATAAGAGTGCATATGTTGTTTATTATTGCCTATTTATATATTTTGTGAATAATTTTGTTATTTTAATTTATTTCTTTAGTTTATGCATATTTTAGATACTATTGACACAGGTTTTTCTTCAAAGGTCAGATCAACACAGAGTTCAAGTGGCTCAAAATTAAACAAATGCCACGGATCCAAAATTATGCACCGCATATGTAGACCCTACAACTTACTAGTGTGCGTTATATTTGTACATCCATTGTACATTGTGATTTAAACACATGCGACGGATCAGTCACGTAACGTGTGAAGCATAGAAACTTTGCCTAGTCATCCTTTATGACTACTTAATTTATGTAACTTTACCTAGTGCATTTTGTTTGGGGGTTTACATCATTGGTTTTGGCCTAGTGGATTGCCTACATATGTATATATAAGATTGAGACCTTATTTATGCTATGTGTTTATCCGTTCTTGTTGTGTTATAGCTATTAAATTTTGCTTGGAATATGTATATAAGTATGAATTGGTTCATTATAATACATTGTTCGCTTGTCTCTCCTGAATATGTCCATGTGCCCCCTATCATCTATCACCCCTGACACTGCTTATGTTTTCTGAAATTATGTACCGCATATGTAGTCCCTACAATTTATCAACACGCGCTATGTTTGTACACCTACTGTAAATCGTGATCAGCAACTTTGATTCGCGGTTTTTATTTTTTATTTATTTTTAGTCCACTTCCTAAATCTTAGAGATTTGTTGACTATTATTAGTATTTTAAATTTGAAATATTATCAAATTAGTTATGCTTAAATTTAGGGGAAGATTGGTTATGTTTAGATTTAGGAAAATTTTGGTTTTTTTTTTTCTCGTGAAACAGCTAAATGGGAAAATAAGTTCAATGATACTTTGGGGATGAAAACATTCATCTCTCATTCCTAATTTTTTTTTTAGTCATGAATTTAAAGTCCAATACAAAAAAGACACGACCTCTATTTTTTCACTAAATTAAGTCATTTCCTACTATTTCCCTAATTTTAAACTTTAATAGAATAGATGGTAGGAAATTGCTTAATTTAGTGAAAAAATAGAGAACGTGGCTTTTTTGTATTGGACTTTAAATTCATGACTAAAAAAAAAAATCAGAGAGGAGAGATGAATGTTTTCATCCCCAAAGTATTCTGGAACTTATTTTCCCATTTAGCTGTTTCACTAGGAAAAAAAAACCAAAATTTTCCTAAATCTAAGCATAACCAATATTCCCTTTAAATCTCATAACTAATTTCATAATATTTCAAATTTAAAATACTAATAATAGTCAACAAATCCCTAAGATTTAGGAAGTGAACTAAAATAAAATTAAAAAAAAAAAAAATGAAAACCACGAATCAAAGTTGTTGATCACGATATACAGGGATGTACAAACATAGCACATGCTGATAAATTGTAGGGACTACATATGCGGTGCATAATTTTGGAAAACAGAAGTAGTGTCAGGGGTGATAGGGGGCACATGGATATATTCAGGGGGGCAAGCGAAAAATGTATTATAATGAACTAATTCATACTTCTATACACATTCCAAGCAAGATCAATAGCTATAACTCAACAAGAACGGATAAATACATAGCATAAATGAGGTCTCAGTCTTATATATACATATGTAGGTAATCCACTAGGTCAAAACCAATTATGTAAACCCCCAAACAAAATGCACTAGGCAAAGTTACATAAATTAAGTAGTCACAAAGGATGACTAGATAAAGTTTTTATGCTTCGCGCGTTATGTGACTGATCCGTTGCATGTGTTTAAATTACAATGTACAATGGATGTACAAATATAGGGTCTACATATGCGGTGCATAATTTCGGATCCGTGGCATTGTTTAATTTTGAGCCACTTGAACTCAATGTTGATCTTACCTTTGAAGAGAAACCTGTGTCAACAATATCTAAAATATGCATAAACTAAAAAAATAAATTAAAATAACAACGTTGTTCACAAAATATATAAATAGGGAATAGTAATCAACATATGCACCCTTATTATAACATGATATGTACAGAATATGTGCCAACAATGTCTAACTTATGCAAATAAATAAATAAATAAACAACGTTACTCACATAATATATACAAGTGACAACACTAACGTAACTACATATGCGTCCATACTCTATACAGAAATAGGTGCCAACAGTAACTGACATAGGATATTTACATAATACATGCAACCAATGTCTAACATATGCGAAATAAAAAAAAACATAAAAAAGGAAAATATAATCCTTACAAAGTAGGAATCCATTAGGTATAAAATACGTGTCAACTATATCTAACATATGCAAAAAAAAATAAATAAAAAATAAAAAATAAAATAAAATCTCAAAAAAGTAGGAATTCGATTTTAGACGTTAATATCTTTAAAAACCAGAGCCATTTGAGAGATTTGGAAGCTTACGCTGGAAAAAATGTCGGAGCACCAAAAAGAATTTAAAAGCTTACACTAGAAACGTTTATATCTTAAAAAAAATGGCTCCAATGTCGGTTCATTTTGAAGTCTCGAGAATCGGAACCCAACAAATACAATCATTTCTCTTGCGGCCAGGTTTTTCAACGCGGGGCTATCATCAATCACAAATACATGGGTGGAGGGTTTTCGCAAGGGTTTTTCAAGAAGAAGAAAGAATCAAAATGAATTTTTCATCTTCTGCAAAAATTGATATTTAAAGCGCTCATAAAACTCAAGCTCAAGTACTATTTCCAACCATTTTTTAATTTATATTTAATCAAACTTATAATAATCACATTAATCTACTTGTCTGTTTATCTAACTCTTTTATTTCTTTCTTTAATATTGTTATGAATATTACTATGAAATTACTTTAAATTTTACTATGAATAATTTTTCTATTAATACTTTCAATAATTTTCAATAAATAATATTTACATTTTTTTTTTCTTTCTAGAATTAATTAGTGATTATTTGAAATGACAATGACTAGTATTAAATGAGAACATGAATCTGGTTGGATAGATTTTCTTATATAACTTAACTATGTCGATGTATCTTTTTATTTACCTAGGTTTTAAATTCCATCATTTTTCATTATTTAACCCTCAAATGTAGTATTTTAATTTTTTAATTTTATTCATATTTATTCAAGATTAGAATTATATTAATATACCTATTTTTTAGTACATAAATATACAAATATATAAGGTAGGTCAAATAAAATAAAAGAACAAACCAATAAGATACACCTAACCATTAATAAGTCATGAGTTTGAATTCTTCCTCCCTCAATTATTTGTAGAACAAAAAAACACTTATTAAAAATAGGAGTTTTTTTAGGAATAGGCCAAATTGAAAAAGTACAATACTAGGCAAAAAAAAAAAAAAAAATAGCAATCATAGTCATACTGTATAAATTATACGGTATAATTAATACATAATACTGTATTAATACACAATATTGTACTAATAACATATAATATTGTATTAATAACACATAATATTGTATTATTAATACAAAATACTATACTAATACCCTAAATTATATTGTACAATAAGTATTAATTATACCGTATATTTGACTATGAATGCAAAAAAATTCAAATTTACCTAGATCTGTAATTATTTTGTGAAATTAGACCATCCAACACAATTTCCCTTAAAAATACTTATTCATTCTCAATATGTTTTATATTAGTTATAAGTTTAAGCAAACAATAAAACATTTTGTTAATCATTTGTATTATTTTAAAAAATAAATTCAAATTATTAAAAAAATAAGAATTTTTTTTATAACCTTCATAATAATGATATGCACCAAACACCATTATCATAACTATGTTATAATAAAATGCACTTCAAATATCATTTATTATAATTTTTTTATATACCTCAAAGTACCATTTATCATAACTTACCTTTTATAATCCTTTGTTTATGATAACTTAACCAATGTTACAAATACACATTAAGTTTTTGAATTTTAGAATTTGAAATTGATTTTTTCTTTTTTTAAAAAAGTCTATAATCAAAATTACAATAAAGTTAGAATTTTTAGAACCGATTTCTTTTATTCAATTTTTTAAATTATATTATATTATATTATCGTTCAATATTTCAACCCCTATTAATTTAATTAAATTATTTTGAGAGATTATATATTTAAGCGCAATATTAAATTAAATTAGACACAAGATTAACATAATAAATATAATTATTTTAGACTTATCAATTCTCCATCAATCCTACCTTATTTGCAATTCGAGCATGAATTTAGTTATGCAACAAAAATATTTTTCCCAAAGTATTCCTATTTGAATAACATAAAGGGTCATATCATATTGAATATAAACTAGTAGTAGACAAACTTATATCAACAAATCATAAGAAAATGTATCAAATATACAACGTACCAATTCTGTGACCTAAAGTCTACATATTATAATCCCACTTCTAAATTACTTGGATGTGAAAGAAAATATAATAGACATTCATCAATTTAAATCAAACTTTCTAATGCTACAAACAAATAAATCACAATAATCAAATTCTTCCAAATGTCACTTATCCTACTGAGTGGCAACGACCTCAACAATAAGAGTATGCATAATCAATTCAAATCATTAACCAATCACAAGAGTAGTAATGCAAAAGTAGAACATAATGCACACTTTTATAAATAAGTGCAATCTACAATCTTAGCAATTTAGATGTTTGCTAAATCAAGAATTTTCCTCTGAAGTAGAATAATTTCAACATTTCTTATTATCTGAGACAAAACTACAAATAAGTCGAATAAAACTAAAACTATTATCTTAAAGTATGCCTTGCTTTCTCATTGCTTTTAATTCATTTATGTTGCAAAATTACTTTCCTTAACTTTCTTTTTATCAATCTTAAAAAAAAAAAAAAAAAAAAGATTTAAAAAGCATCATAAAACTCCTCTAAGTTTTTCTCTTAGTATATTATTGTTGTGATTTATCCCAAAATCTTAAATACATTCAGGAGAAAGAACTAAAAAGAAAAAAGTAAATCACATATTGAATATTCATTCATTTGTATTGAGCTATTTTCGCCAAGTTATGAGTCAATTCACTAATCTTGAATCTCAATTTTCTTTTTACGGATAAGATCATTTTTATCAAACCAAATATCACTATGGATTTTATGAATAGGATCAAATATTAGATTTAACAAAATTGAGAAATCATTAATGAGGAATATTTGCCTCCTTATAAATAAAAGGACAAGTAAAAAAAAAAATTTGTGGTACTAAATAATACCACATATGCCTTCTTATTCTAAGGACAATATTCCTCATTATTAAATATATTAAAGAACTAGGATCAGTGAACCTTGACAGAAATAACAACTAATCAACTAAAGCCCAGTAACAATTAATGATAAATAGCAAAGTATATTATCAATAATATCCCAACCCACTTAACTTTAAACATAAAATCAATTTTTTAACCCCAAAAAAAAAAAAACAAACAATTTTGTAAGAAATCGGTGTCTTGAAGCAAAAAATAAATAAACGGCAAAGTTGATCAAAAGCCGCAAGCAAAGAATTCTTTCCCCAATAAATACTCTTCTTTCATTTTTTTTATTTTTTTTTCAATTTTTCATTTTCCTCTCCAAAAATCCAATCCCGATCGCACCGCCGCCGCGACCATGAAGCCGACGACGATCGCCGCCTGGCCAAACCCCAAATCCCTAGATTCCACCGACACACTTCTCAAATTCTCTAACAAACCCGGCGTTGACCTAATCCGAAATTGCGATCTTCCGCCGCCGCAGAAGGTATTCACGGCGGCGAAGGAATCGGAATCGGCGGCAGAGAAATTGGAGCTGTTGAAGGCGCTGAGACTGTCGCAGACGAGGGCGAGAGAGGCGGAGAGGAAGGCGGCGAAATTGATGGAGGAGAGGGATTGTATAAGTAGGGCTTTTCAAGATGAGGCAAGATTGATCTTCTGTTACAGACAGTCCTTGAAATTGTTGGAACTTAGGGTTTCGAAATTGCAGAAAGGTAAAGGAGAAGAAGATGACGAAGAAGATGAAGAAGAAGATTACGATGGCGGAGGAATGAAATGGGCCTGGGCTTTGGCGATTTGTTTTAGTGTTGTGGGAGTGGGCTTTTTCTTGGGCTTTATTTGTAATGTTGGTGGTGATGATGATTCATTTCTTGTCAATGTATGACTCATTTTACCTTTTTTGCCCTTTCATAAATTTTGTTTTCCTTCTCTTTTTAACCTTTCTTTTTTAGAATGAATTTAAACTTTACACGTGTCTTTCTTTGTCTTGGATGTGGATATTAAGGTGGAGATTTGAATATCAACTGATTGATGCAAGAGCATTTGGCATTTATTGATCAATTTGGATTTTTTTTTTTTTTTTTTTTGTTTTTAATTCAACCATTTGGGGAGACGAAGAAATAAAAAGTAGTAAGAAATTAGGAGAAAATTCCATTCATTTAGAATAATAGCCTTTCCAATCCTCTCTTGTAGTTTTTAGTCTGCGATGAAAGAAGAAGATCAAGTACATAGGGATAAAAAACTCCTAAAAACATATTCTACACATTGCCACATGAGATAACTAGCACTCACAATAATCTCACCAAAACATAACTATCAGGTTTTACAAATAGCAAACCAAAAGACCCATAATAATGACATGGGCCAAATACAATAAGAATTAATGAGCCTCTTTCCTAACATTCCCCCTCAAGCCAATGGAGAGGGGATCCTGAGCATTGAGCTTGCTTTGGAATTGGATAAAGTGTAAAGCAGAGAATGGCTTTGTGAACACATCAGCTACTTGATATGTGCCAAGGAGATGTTGAACCAGCAGTTTCCTATTAAGAATAAGATCTCTAACAAAATATATATCTAACTCAACATGTTTTGTTTTTTAATGTAAAATAGGATTTGCACTTAAATGCACCGCACTCAGATTATCACACCACAATATTGGAGGCCTAAACAAGGGAATGTTTAGATAAGAAAATAGAGATGTTTGCCAAATCAATTCCATCGCAGTAGTAGCTAAGCATCTGTATTCTGCCTCAGTGTTGAAGCGTGAAATAATACATTATTTTCGAGAGCCCCGTGTGACCAAATTTCCTCCAAAATAAATACAATATCCCAATGTAGATTTCCTATCATCGAGGTCAAACGCCCAATCTGAATCAGCAAATCCATGTAAAGACAAAGCATACGTTTTAGACATAAGTAAACCATAATGCATAGTGCCCTGCAAATACCTCAATATCCGCTTAACAAGTTTCCAATGAGACTATTTAGGTGTATGCATAAACTGGCAAGCCTTATTAACACTAAAAGATAATTCAGGTAGAGTGAGAAGAACATATTGTAATGCACCAACAATGCTTCTATACATTCTTATATCAGTAAAGGACGCACCTCCAAAAGCAGATGGTAATGAACCACTAACCATGGGTGTTGACATCGAACGAGAATCTACCACATTTGTCCTTCTTAGCAAATCTAAAACATATTTGGACTGCAAGAGAAAAATACCTCCAATAAATGAATAGGACACCTCAATACCACGAAAGTAATGAAAGGGTCCTAAATCTTTAAGAGAGAATGTTGTATTCAGAGAAGTAATCAAACTGGAAATAGTAGCATCAGAGTTTCCCATAATCAAAATATCATCAGCATAAACTAGTACATAGCAACAACTAGTATGCATATGTTGAACTAGAAGAGAACTATCAGCATGAGAATGAATAAAACCCTTACTCTTAAGAAAGGTAGTTAACCTGTTAAACCAAGCTCGAGGGGCTTGTTTCAAACCATGTAAAGCTTTGTGTAAGCGACACACCATATCACCATTGTTGGCAACATTAAATCCAACTAGTTGCTCCATATATACAGTTTCAGATAATATCCCATGTAAAAATGAATTGTTAATATCTATTTGTCTTATTGACCAGTTATTCATAAGGGCAAAAGTTAATAGCACTCTTATAGTGACAGGTTTCACAATTGGACTGAATGTCTCAAAATAATCAATGTCTGGAGATTGGTGAAAACCTTTAGCCACAAGTCTTGCTTTATATCGAGAAATTGAACCATCTGAGTTGCATTTTATCTTAAATATCCATTTGCAACCAATTATCTTTTGATTACTTGGTTTAGAAACCAAGGACCAAGTGTGATTTTTCATTAAGGTGTCATACTCTTCTTGCATTGCCTTTTTCCAATGAGTACACTTCAAAGCTTCCTGAACATTGAGTGGCTCAATGTCGACATAACTAGTCATAACGATGAATGTTTTGGGTGTAAAGATGCCTATTTTCCTCTAGAAACCATGGGATGAGTATTCACCACTGGGTTAGTGGAACTCGGTAAGGTAGTATTGTCTGATCTCGGTTTTAGCTTATCCATATTTGGTAATTTATTACGATCGAATGTAGACTCACTTGGTTGAACCGTATGTATAGGCGCACTTAGTTGGTTATTTTGTTGGTTATTTGGTTGGTCAGTAGGAAGGATAGGAGGTGTAGATTTGACCGTGGCGAAGGGAATTTGACTTGTAACTAGATTAGATAACCTAGAAGATGAACTATTACTAGATGTGTTTGCATAGACAAAAGATTGTTCATAAAAAAGAACACTCCTAGAGACATATACCTTTCCATCTGATGGAAGACAGTTGTAGCCTTCGTGCAATGAACTATAGCCAAGAAATGTGCAAAGACTAGAACGAAAATTTAATTTATGAGAATGATAAGGTCTGAGATAAGGAAAACACTTATAACCAAATATGTGAAGGTGTGAATAATCTGGAACTAGGCCAAAGAGCTTTTGTAAGGGACTGATGCCATGAAGGACCGAAGTAGGCAACCTATTTATTAAGTAAATTGCAGAAGAGAAAGCATCATCCCAAAAAATAAGGGGGAGAGAAGCATGGGAAAGAAAAGTCAAACTAGTGTCTACAACATGCATGTGTTTACGTTCAACAATGCCATTTTGCTTAGATGTGTAAGAACAAGTGAATCTATGCATAATGCCATGTGTATGAAAAAAAAAAAGGAATAAGTGGTTTAAATTTTCTACCCACATTAGTTTGCACTCGAAGAATCGAGGTCCCTAATAGTTTCTCTACATGAGTTTTAAAATTTATAAAAGTGGATGATGCTTCTGATTTGGATTGTAAGAAATAGATCCAAGTGTATCGAGAGAAAACATCAATAAAGCTCATGTAATAACTAAAACCATTTCTAGATTTTGTGTAAGCAGGGCCCCATAAGTCAATGACAACCAATTGTAAAAGGTGAGTATAAATCGTAAGAGACGGAGAATAAGGAAGAGCATGGTGTTTCTCACTTGCACAAGCATTGCAAAAATTCATGATACTATTTTTATACACAACTGAAGGCATATATTGTTTAACAATGTTCTGAACAATAGGAAGAGCTGGGTGTCCCAGTCTTTGATGCCACAAATTAAATTTAGAAGACAAAACTATAGATTGCAAGCAAATAGGAGACAAAGAAGCAAAGTTTGACTGTTTTAAAGGTGGTGAAGACACATTGAAGCGATAAAGGCCTTCATGGAGGGTTCCTTGAAGTAGCACCCAAACAGTCGCTAGATAAGGCACAAGACAAAAATGAGGGTGAAACTCAAAAAACACATTATTATCATTGGCTTTGACTGACACTTAACAAGTTTTTAGTAATAGAAGGAACATAGAGAAGGTTATGCAAATGAAAGACATGATTAGTATTTAATTGAAACGAGCCATAACCAAGATTTTTAATGGTCAAAACTGTGCCATTCCCAACATGGACTTGATTATTACCGAGATATTCAGAGCCCATGGATAGATTTCCAAGATTGTTGGTCAAGTGATTTGTAGCTCCGGAGTCAGAATACCAGTTGAAATCTTAGTTATACATTGAAGAACCAAGCATAGCCAATATAGGACTTGACTATAGTGCAGAAGGTTGATAACCTTGTTGAGGAAAATAACCTTGTAGAGGAAAGTAACCAAGTTTTGGAAAACCACCAAACTGAGGCCCAGAAATATGATTAGCAGCCATATAACGATTCTGAGCTTGAGGAAAGTCATTTCTATAATAGCATTTCATCGGTGTGTGCCTAACTGATAACTCTCAAATAGAGAGTTATTTAGTCCTCTTTTAGGATGTGTTTATGGAAGAAATCATGCATTATTATCACACTTTGATGCTAGAATCACCTTAAGATAGAGAATTATACTTAAAATGCATTTCATGTAGAATAGGAGGCTAGAATTAGAAATATTGAAAAATGAAGAGTTTTTGTGCTAAAAAATGGATGCTTGTAGCATTTGCGTTAGGATTTCAAGAATCCTTGTTCTCGCTAAGTGCTTGTTATCATTGCAGGGTTTTTTAATGTTATGAGCTTTGAATCAAGCGTGGATCAGAGAAAAGATCTTAAAAGAAAATATACATGGTGAAGCTCTGTAATGCCTTCAGCATTGGAAAAGGCAAGATAGCAGTTGTGTACAGCATTCTTCCGACCGCAAATAATAATTTTTCTGCAAAAAGAAAAATTCCTGTGCAAATGCCAGATGGAGTAGAGGCTGCAGACTCGTGTGTCCCCTCGGACACGTGTCAAAATGACCTATTTTGATGGGGAATCATGTGTTTTTCATATTTTAATCTTGGCCATTGATCATATATGACCTAGTGCTTTAAATAAGGTGTTGAAATTGAGAAACCCTAGCAGCCACCATTTTAAAGCCTTGTCTTTTCAATTCCCTCTTTTCTTTTGGGGAGCTTTCTTCAGTTTTCTCTCTAGCAAATAGCTTTAGTTTCCTTAGTTTCTCTTACTTTTCTATTTAACTTTTGTAATAGAATAGAGGATTTTGGCAAGGAGCTTGGAGAAGCACCATTGGAGACCATTTTGGCAATCTTTGGAGACATTCCTAAGCGTTCATTTTTCCTTTTTTTCTTTACTTTCAGTTGCAATAGCTTTAGTTTTGTAAGACTTGGTTTCATTGCTTAATACATACTTTGTTGGTTGTTTTTCTTTCATTGTTCATAGCATTCTGTTCTGTCTAGTTATTCTGTTGTGAAATGCTTTCAGTCTTATACCCTGTTTCTGTTCTTTTCATTATAAGCATGAGCTAAACACATATAGGTGAAGGTTAAGGGAAGAGTGTGTA
>JBBMKA010083493.1:0-14067 GCA_037833695.1 Sechiopsis laciniata | reverse complement strand
ATATATATATGTTCCACCATGTTGTTGCATTTCTTTTATTGAAATTATTATTTTTAGATTTTTTTTTTTTTTTTTTAGTACATATTTGGAGAGGGAGATAAATACCGAATCTCGGGATCGAACTTGTGAAAGTCGTTTTGAACTGTTTATAACCAATCAATGGAACCATTGTGTCACTGACCCATACGGTATTAGATTACCTTTTATACAAATTATTTATAATAAGCTTTTGTTTTAAAACAGTTATAATAAGCTTAACTCAAAGATAATTGCTATAAATTTTTTATGCAAGTTCAAAAAAATTAAAATTAGATCAAAATAATATTTTAATCATAATTTTTTTAAAAAAATAATATTCTAATCATAAATGTTTAAAAGAAGAAAAGAAAGGAAAATTCATGGAGGGGTTCTGATTTGGTGTGCTATTTTTGGCATACTTGAGAAATGTGATTTGTGGATTTAAAGAGAGGGGCCATGTTGGTTTTTGGAGAATTCAAAGTCAAGCAAAAGCTTGTGTTTCATTTTTTAAATTTAAATTGTAATTAATGTTTTTTTTTTTTTTTTTTTTTTTTTTTTTGGTGAGATCAGATAGACTAGGGGTCCATTTAGAGTTTTTGAAATATAGCGCTTTTAGGGTTGAAAATCATGAAATTTCAATTGATTACTAAATTTAATCCTTATTTTTTTAGAAAAAAAAAAGTATATTTAATAAATTATTGAGGTTTAAAAAATGTATCATATAACATAAGTCTTTTATTTTCTTTTATTTTCTTTTTTGAGAAAATTTGAATTTGAATTTTGTGTTTGATAATGTCATATTCGACATTTTAAGTAAATAAAGTAATTAGGGATAATGGTGAAGTGGATAGATTTTGAGAATTCATTTCTTGTCATATAGTTAATAACAATTAAAGGATCCTTCCTTTAATGTGAAAGATTTTTCTCTATTTGTAAATTTGTAATAAAGTTATAAATAAATAAATTGTGACCAAATTGAGAAGGCTTGTTAATATAGTTTAGTTGATAAACAACTGACGGATTCAATTTCAAATATTTTGAAGGTTGACATTTTTTAGACAATTTGGCGTTGACAATAATATGGTCAACTTCTGTTATGTTTTTTTAAAAAATTTAATTGACTCAATGTTTTTAAAGATTTATTTAAATTGATATATGTAGATTCAATTTCAATTTTGATTGAGAATGAATTTTAATCTATCCCACTTTGTATTCATTTCCATTTGGTTAAAGATAGAATATATCATATATATTTGTATCTTCTTTGTTTTTCTTCTCTTTTAATTAATTTTTCTTTTGTTTTCGTTCTTTGAGTACTCAAATTTTCTCTTCTTAATAAGAATATAGTTCAATCAATATAATAAAAAAGTCATCAATTTTCTTTTGTTTTTTTTCTTTTGTTTAACGAATGACAAAAAAACTTTAAATTTTAAATAGATGTCACATGTATAAAAAAACCTTTAAATTTTGAATAAATGTCATATGTATAAAAAAAAAAAAAAAAAACTCTTACATTAGATCATCCTTCACAAAGATTAAAGGCATCTCATAAAATATATATATATACTTTTAAAGAAAATTATACAAAATCTCAATTGAAAAAATCTAACTAAAAAGTTATGTTAATTTCACCCTTTGATCTAACAAAAAAAATTATTAGTTTGAGTTATTCGACTCGAATATTGTTGAATAAAAAAAAGATATAAATTCATAGCTTAGTCCAATGAAATTCAAATAATTAAAAAATATATTATATAAGGTCTACCGTTAAGTGTGATGAAAATATTCATTATATAGAATATAAAATCAACAACTTGATGATAAGTAAAAAAAATTGTGATGAAATAATTTTTCTTATTAAGTAATGGGAGAGTATCTTTAATCTCTTATTACTAGATTTTTCAAGATATCGTTAAAGTTATGTTTTTATTGACATGTGAAACCAAACATAGCTAGCAAAACTATATACAGATTCAAAATTCCTATTTTTAAAACTCTAGAAAAAATTATACACCAAACCTATAAACTCATTCATCAAAGTTCTTTAATTACTTTCCATTCCCATAAGGGTAGATCTTTTATGCCCCAGAAATGGATAACAAAACCAATAACAATATCTACTATTAATTGATTTCAAAAAAAGAAAAATAAATGTACTATTAATTCATTAACTATTGATATAAAAAATTAACTATTAATTAGTATATTTAATCATAATTTAAATGTACTGTCAGTGGCGCAATGATTTTATTGTTTGATTGTAAATCAATTCAATATCAGTATCATACGTTCGATCTCGAAAATCGGTATTTATCCCCCCTCCCTCGATACGTACTAAAAGAAAAAATCATAATTTAAATCTAATTTTTGTTAAACAAAATTTAAGTATCATTACTACAATTGCTTTTTAAAAAATGTATTTACTACACTTATAATCATTTAAAATTAAGTATTATAAGTAATATAAACTATTATTAGTCATGAAACAAAACTCATAATCCAACCAAAAAAAACTTCAAATTTAGAACATAACTATAAATATGGTCACTTTAAAAAAAAATAGCAACCAAAATTATTGGTATTAATGATAATATTGTATTAATAATATATAATGTTGTATTAATTAGTATTTATAATACATTATTAAAATGTATTAATAACTATGGATGCAAATATTTTTATAATTATTTCGTAGGAATAGCTATTTTACGATTTCCAAAAAACAAAAATCATAGAATTTCATTGCACTAATCATTTAAAATTTCTTATTAAACTGTCATATAACGTTTTTTTCTAGGTTAGAAGTTAGATTATATAAAATTAAAAGTAAGAATTGTGATAGAATTTCACAGTTTTGTTTTGTTTTTGTTTTTTTTTTTTTGAAAATCACAATTTTGTTTGTCCCTCAAAAAATAAGAGTTATTAATAATAAGATTTGACCAAATTAAAACAATGAAATTCTAACTTACTAACTCTCACTAATTTCTACAAATCACAAAATTAAATTTTATAAGTTAACTTTTTTTTTTTTTGTCTGACATCAAAACTATGCTTCTCTTTTTCACACGTTTTCGAAAACATTTTTCACGTGTTAATTTAATAAATAAAACAAACAAAATAAAGTATGATTGTGCTCAAGACTTCCACGCGGCTTTGGGAGACACGGTATTATTATCACATGACTATATCCGTTTTTTTTTTTTTTTTAATTATTATTAGGATAAAATATCATTTTAGTCTCCAGATTATAGAGTTGCTCAACTTTCAAAGTATTCAATTTTAATTCCTCGACTTTCAAAATTATCTTGTTTTAATCTATAGACTTTCAAATGTTTAATTTTAATCTCTCAACTATCAATTAAATTTAAAAATGGTCGTTGGTGAATTAACTCACTTTTAAAATAAGAATAAAATAATATGTTTTTTTTCTCTCTCCTTCATTTTCTTTTTTCTCACCTTTATCTCTCTCTTAAAAGTTTCTCCCTCTTCTTGCTTAGTTAGAATCATTGTGAGCTTCACTTTGTTTGTGTTAGTTGGTGTGTAAATCAAAACCATCCCATTATGGTTGAATTAATTCCACATTTCCAATTGGTTGTGGTTGGTTTGGTGCAAGCTGGGTGCATTGATTTACATTTTGAGCGGTGGATTTTGGATTTTTTGGAAAATTGGAAGCCACTTTATTAGTCGGGGATTTCATTTGGAGTTCAACAAATTTACCCCAACCTGAAATTGGTCCGCCCATCACCCATGTGTGTTCAGTCACTTTCTGGTTAGGCGGTGAAATGTAATCACCATAAATGGAAAATAATTAAGGCTCATCACATTCCATTTTTCTAATCTTTTTCCAAATCTCCTTCACTCTCTGTTTTTTATGTTTACATCCAAGGAAGAAGAAGGAAGAAGTTTTAAGAGAGAGATAAAGATGAGAGAAGAAATATATATATATAATTTTATTCTTATTTTAACACAAACATGTGTAGAACCTTCCCTTAGCCCTAACACAAACATGTTTTTTATAAAATATAGAGCAAATTTTCATTATAAAAATTTTGCATTTAGAATTTGGTTTGACAATTATTTGATTTTTTTTTTAAGAAATAGATTTAATAATTATTTTCAACACTCTTAAAGAATAGTTTGGGCACCTTTTTTTTTTTTTAATTAAACTCGAAAATTTAAACTCATAACCTCTTAATTTATATAAATCAAAGTCGTCAAGTTATTACTTTAGTTGGCTTTGACTATGATCTAAAACCTTTCTACATATTTTTTTAATTACAAATCTTTTTACTCGAAAATTTATTATGCTAGTCGAATTAATGAATATTTATAATATAATATTAAAACGTATTTATTATATCATATAAAATTTTACTTTATGAGTAACTCATATTTCTTACCTATTATTATGAGATTTTCACTTTTTTTAATGTGATTAATGCAAATAATTTAAAATTTATATACATTTATAATTAATTCATGATACTCAATCAATTGAATTTTTTTCTTTTTTTTATTTCACATTGTTGTCACTTATTTTTTAATTTTAAACAAGGGGTTTTCAAAAAAAAAAGAGGAACATCCAAGAATGGAAATATATAAATACTCTATCTAGAGGGACCCATCAAGGCAATAATAAATGAGTGAAAGAGAGCTAAAAAAAATATGCCATGAGTTGCACATTTTAAATCTTCACATTCATCTTCTTTTTGTTTTGTTTATTTATTTATTTTCTATTTTACCCACTTAGATTCATCCCCCTTCCCATAATAAATCCAAAAAAGAGCACTTTTTCCATTTTTTGAGTACAAATCAATTATTGTCATTAATGGACAAACTTAGAGTTCCTAAATTTTAACCATCTGACTTATTGGCAGTGAAAAATTAATTTAAAAAAGAAAACAGTTAGATAGTAGAAAAAGAAGCAAGCCTATTGTTCATATAGTATCAATAGATGATCAAAATGGCACGTTTAAAATAAGTTTTTTTTTCCCTCTATTATCCTCTCTTTGTCAAATTTTGCTTTTTAATAAACCAAATTGACTTTGGTTTTGATTCTAGTTCATGGATTGAAAATTACGAAATATATGTTTATAGTATAGTTTGTTTTCATATTCCATAGAGGGAAGAAAAAAAAAACATTATCTCACTTGTTGTTATTGATTTTTTTTTGTATAGCATTGAAATATTTAAATTATATCAGAATAATTGTTGTTAGATTTTTTTTTTTTTTTTCCATATAATATCAAGATTGTTGAATTAAATGAGGATTCCCATCGTTTGGTACAAAAATTAAATCATTATAAGACATTAAAACCAACAATAATTAATACATATTTTCAACTTAGAAGTTGTATGTATAAATTTTAACTCCAAATATTGTTGATGTACTCCATCACTCTTTTTTTTTTTTTTTTCTTTTTAGAAGAGTGAATGTGAAAAAAAAAAAAAAAAAAACGGAATGAGAAAACATTTACTTTCAAAGTCTCTAACAAAAGAAGTATAGCACTAGTATTATGCACGATCCACTTATAAAAAAATTACAGATTTAAAATCTACATCCTAATATTGTCATATCATAAGTTCGAATTTCGATAATAATTGAAATTCATCAAAAAAATCTATATTTTAAAGAAATTTAGATAGGTCCTCTGGTCTGAATTTTGAGTTTCGTGAATTATACTTCAATTTTTTTAGTAAGTTTTTTTTGTTTTCTCTTTTAATAAGGTGAATGAAACTCAAATATCTAACTTGGTGATAGAGAAACATGTATTGGATTAATTAAAATATTTTCATTCTTCACTATCTTTTTTTTAGATATCAACTTTCAATGTCATAATTAATAATATTGTAAAATAACATTAATATAGATCAAATGACTAAGAGATCATGGATTCCAATCCCCAATTGTTGTATGAGTCAACAAAAAAATAAAAAAATAATAATAACATTGCAAAACCAATGCACACCTTTAAAAAATATCATTTAATATGAGCACTCAATTAATGTATACAATCGAGACATTATAGAAACTTAAACATTTCATATAACAAAGTATTAAATTAATGATTTTTTGTTTGTTTTTTTGGTTTTTAAAAAATCTTTATGACTATGGGAACAAATTTACATGTGTTTTGACTATTATTACAAAATATTTCGACTGTACAACATTTTTTAAGTTTTAACAATAATTAATTTAAAAACTAGTATTTTATTAAAAAAAATGAATGAATTAATTAACCGTAGATAAATTAGAAACTTAAAAAACGTTCTCAACAAAATGAGAGTAAAATATCAATTTTTAAAATCGAACACATGATCATAATGTTGAATTGAATTATCACCAAACAATAAAACCAACACGACAATAACCCTTTTGGTTACGAGTTTGAATACTTTTACGTGCAAATTGAATTGAGGAAAAAAAAAAAGTATAACTACCATCACCAATATTATTACAGTAATGAAAAGATGACTTGACTTTGACTCAATCCCTAGTTTTCTTTTTCATCACCGTCACATTATTATTATTTTAATTTTTCAATTATATTATTCAATACCGTCACACCTTTTAAATCATCTGATTTTATGGTCAAGCCATTTGATTTTGATTATCCTTTTACCATCTCCACGCTTCGTTATTATAGTCAATTATTTACTATTTTTATTATTATTTTCGGAAAATATTACAATTCAAACCTAAATTTGATTGTCACGCTTTAATTTTAAAGAAATTACCAATATTTTAATGAGATGAACTATTTCCAAATACTTTAAATGTTAATAACAGATAAAAAATTAGTTCAACAAATTATAGAAAATACTTTTGATCAAACCACGATGGAGTGATTCAATTGGTTAAAAAAACCTTGAAATGCATAAGATGATTTATTCAATCTATGGTTACCACCTAATTAAGAATTTGTTTTTGAAATTAAAGGAAATGAAGTAAAAGGAAAAAATTAAAAGGAAATAAAATAAAATAAATACCATGTTTCAAAAAATAAAAATAAATAAATGAATGCCACGTGTTTTATTTTTTATTTTTTAAAAAGATAAATACCATGTGTTAGTTAGACTAGCAATATGTACCAAACCCAACGAACTCCCTAAACACTGAAAATTTGGAGAAAATGACCAAATTAAATTAATCCCTTTTTCGCCCACGATTTTACTAGAAAATCAAGTCCATTGAACCCATTTATACATTCATTTTCCACCGTGTTCCCATATATATATATATATATATATATATATATAATAAATAAAAATTGAAAAGAAAGCAAAACATATGTTATAATGTTCAACGACTTTAATTTCTTGTCTCAAATTCATATAAATGTCAATAAAAATAAATAAATTCTTGCCATTCAACACGTACCAGTCATATATATATATATATGCATAGTTTCAAATAAAAGTTTCGTCCTTCCATTTTCTAGATATCTACTTTATTTTATGAACTTTTTATATGAAAAAAAGAAATTTGGTTCAGTAAAAAAAAAAAAAAAATCTAATACATACAAAAACATTAATCCATATATTTTATACATTAACAAGTTGTTGTAGTATAGTAATGTGTAATTTTACTCACGAACTTGAGTTGAGGAGAGGCGTGAGATGAGCCTCCTTGCACATTGTGAAGGCTTAGATCAGGCCCTTCGTGTTTATGTTCGGGCTAGATTTCAATTCACCGTATCAAAGTTTCTTTTAGTCACGTTAAGGCTCAGATCAGAGGTATTGAATCAGGTCGACGGCGTGTGACAGGTTGGTCTCCCCGAAAATCTTTGGTTTCTCTTTTAGGGCCTCGTGATATTTTGAGAAAGAGTTCACACTCATTACAATTTCATTAAATTTTGAGGTTTCTTCTTCGCGCTCATATTACATTTATTTAAAGCACACTATAACTAATCGTACTATCAATCGAAAAATGCTAACTATTGAAAAATAATATTTAATAATTTTTTATACATTGAGAAGCAAAGATAAAATTGATAAAGATATAATAATTTGATAAAAAAAAAATAAAGATATAATAATTAAAAAAAATTTGGAAGAGAAACATATTATTCTAAAAAAGGAAATATATATTAAAAATTGGTTTCAAATATTAATTCAACCATTCAATTCATTAAACAACTAATATTAAAAATCAAAAGATTTAGTGGCGTGGTTTGATTGACTATAAACTAATTCAACTCATTATTCATAAATTTAATACAAAAAAATTGATATTTAACTTTTATCTTTATTTTAAAATAATAATATCAATTTATATAGGGTCTGTGTTCCTTTTTCTATTTAAAACAAACAAACAAAAAAACGGCTAATATTAATATAGAAAAAACATATAAATTAAGAATACAAAAATAACTTCTCAAAATTTTATTTTTAAAAATACAATCAAAGGTTAGTACTATTGAAACAAAATGGGTAAAATATTTGAAGGCAATGAAGTACTCCACGTGTAATGAACTGATTGGATCGGGTCGGGAGTTGCCAAAGAGAAAGATCTATTGTCTTAGAGTGTATTTGGGCCACTAAAAATAAGAAAGAAAATGTGAATGGAGATGATTCTCCGTGTTTGAGTCATTAAGAATCATTCTTCCCATAATTGCGTTTTTCAAAATACACATTTTTTATTTTCCTCGTAACTACTTTTTATTCTCTCCCCAACAACTTTTTATACATCACATCACTATTTTTCACTATCATTATATTTATTATTTTATTTTTTTTCATAATTATTCATTTTATCCTCAATATAAATAATGATTCTTTCATCTCAAACATAAATAATCATTATGTTCATAATTATTATCTTTCTTATTCTTCTTTGCATTCTCATTTTTCCATAATCATTATCATTATTCTTTTCCCAAACGCACTGTTAGTTTTCAGCAAAAATTCAACGTTGGCCGAAAGTGGAGAGTTAATTTAATTTAATAAATTATTGTTTGAAAGATTTAAGTAGTAAATAAAATAATGATTTAAGAAGAAAAATAATTGAAAGGGCCAAATAAGACCCAATAGTGAAACACGCGGGATTGACTTGACGGAACCGAGGAATTTAGAAAAAAAAAAAAAAGAAATCGCCCTTTTTGTTGCCCGAAAATATTATTCAAGAGAAAATTTATTTTAAATACACAATATCACCACAAAATGATGTCATGCATGAGATAATTTATTTTAAAAAGTCATGCACGTTTTGAAAGAATCCATCCTTATCGATCAATGTAATATATGACGTGTTTGCCAGCTGGATTTTTATATACCACATCATCTTTGCTATTTTTAATCATTATTCCACTTCAACTATTTAATTCTCTTCTCTTTTTCTTTTATTTTTCTTCTTCTATTCAAGTATATTGAAAGAAGTTAACATTCTGTTACTCTTTTAGAAGTACTTTTCTTCTTCTTCTAGATCTATAATATGTAATTTTTAGCCTAAGTTCTTCAATTGTAAGACATTTGGTAAAATGTATTGGACCATAAATCAGATCGTTTCAATGTTGCTCTTTTTTTTTTTCCTTTTTTTTTTCTTTTTTTAATTTTAAATAAATAAATAAACTAGGATTATTTTAATGTTTGGTAATACACCTTTTTTTTTTAACAAACAAGAACCTTCATAGCTTTAGTCGATTTTAATTCAGTCGTTATCCAATGGAAAAAAACGAAGGAAGATTATTTGCAACTTTGGAAAAATGATTCACATATCAAAATCAAGTTAGTGATCGACAAATATTAAATTGGAATCTCTTACTTTAGTTGCATCACTATATGTTCAAAATATTCCAAGTTCATGTTTGGTTGATTATTATTCCCTCCACACATAACTTGGGGAGATTTCAGACACACGTGTATATAACATTTTGACGAATTTTTTTTTTTTTATAACAAATTTATTTAATTAAACTTGAAATCTTCTTATTCTTATTTAAAACAATAATAATAGCCTGGGTAGGTTAATAGTTTATAAATTGTATTTGAAATTTAGGTTATTATAATAAAGTGTTAAGGTAAACAATATCTAATCTGAAAATTATTATAACACAAGTTATAATAAATAATTTTTGAAGTAGAGTTACTAATCACGAAAAGAAATGATTAATCACAAAAATAACATAAGTTATGTGAAACGATAATAAAAATTGACATGAGTTTTTTGATACAACAACATAGATTATGTAAAACAAACTATTTGAATTTAAATCAGCCTAAAATAAATAGATAACTTAATTAGATTGAGTTATAATAAATCAACCCATATTTACATAAACCTTGCCAAACACAAAGATAATGTTTAATTCGTACACAAAAAAAGGAAGAGATCCATGAATTTAGAGTCAAAGTCGTTCTAACACACTTTCAATTCCGTAGGTTATTTGGGTTTCTCAAAACTCTCATCCATTCAATCCGAAAATAAAAGTCAGAATTTTAGACAAAAAACATCACTTTCTGTCACTTAATTATTTTATATAGTCTTTGTTTGAAACATTTGGCAATTGAATTCTAATAGAGGTAGCAAAGGAATTATATGTGGGCCTCATCTTTTTTATCTTCTTGATCACAAAAGGTAGATTTAGTTGATGCTAAAATTTTTAGAGAAATGTTTGCATGCTGCCTAGGCAGTATGGAGCCACTATGTGGCAAAATCTGATACATTAATTTTGTTTTTAATTTGAGATTTTTTTTTTTAAAACGAACAAATTTTATGTCGAATAGGTGGCTGCATGCTGCATAGGCATGCAAACATTTCTCAAACTTTTATGAAAAAAAATTAAACAAAAGAACAAAAAACCGACCAAATCCATTATATTCAAATGGGCTAAACAACTTTTTATTTTCGGAAAGACCGACAGTTTCTTTAAACGGCAAAAGATTTAATCGAGATACGTGGACATCATAGATTGAACTATTTATCTCTTAATTTTTCAAAATTCTCTAAACTATTAAATCACTCGATAATAGTTGAACCAACGTTATTCTTTTTTAACAATTTCATGGAATCGTTGGTATTTCTTTTACTCTTGTCGATTGTATTCATAGCTTGTGGAATTTTGTTTGTTTAATTTGTAGTAAATACTAGTGAAATATTGATAATTGGTTTCTTATTTAGTGAGTTAGGCTCATATTGAATTTTATAACTATTACAACAACAACTAATTTGGCATAGTATGTTAAAAAAATCTTCTTAACACTTAAAAAATTGTCCTACTTTTATTTATAAATATAGCTAAATTCTAAAATGTTTGTATTCTAATCACTAATATATTTTAAAATTGTATTATAAATACTCATGAATACGACATTATGCATTATAAATACTTATTAATATCAATCGTTAATGTTTTTTAAAGATGTCATATTTTTTAATTACTTTTAGATTTGACTAATCTTTTAACTTTTCTTATTTTTTTTAATACATTCATGTATTCGTTCATCGTATCTTGACCCTTTTTATGAAATTAAGACAATGGTCAATGAACTTATTTTTATACTAAAAATGCAATGCACTAGAGCTTCAAATTTTGATTAAATAGATTAGGTGCATGAAGGAAAGATAAAAATAACATGAAAAAAAGAAGAAAAACAAGATTTGTCCCCCGACCAAAAAAGAAAAAAGAATAAAAAAAAAAAAGCGTGCAAGTTGTAATAATCCGACACGAAAAAAGAAAAGTCAAAGTAGATGGTGGGCGGAGGAGACCCACGTACGTTAACAGATAGAACGGCGTGTCGTACCTTTCCAAAGTCTTGGCGATAGGCTTGACCATGGCAAAACCCACAAAATTGATATTAAATATTATATTAATTTAATCGTGAATGTCTAATTTGTAATAATTTTATTTTTATTTTTAAAATTTAAGTCTATAAGAACAATTTTATTTTATTTTATTTTGCTTAAATATCAGTTAAAAAATCAAACCAAAATGTGAGAGAAAAAAAAAGTAGCTTTTATTTTTTATATTTAATTAGCATTCATGTACTTTTTAAAGAAAATATGAATATATGGTAAGAAAGATAAAACACATTGTAAAAAATTTAATTACAAACAAGCTTAAATTTCAGAAAAAAAAAACCAACTAAATTTCAGAAAAAAAAATCAAGGGGGTGATTGGATTTTGGAGTTTAGGAAAGGAGAGGGGAGGAAGAGGAAATGGAGGGGAAGTTGAGTGATTTAAAAGATTGAAGTATTTGTTTGAGAATTTGTGTTTTGAATAGGAGATGTTAATTTTTTTTTTTTTTTTTTTTTTCGAAAATTGTTGTTTAAGGGCATGTTTGGTGGGCCAAACTGACATGAGAAGGGAAAGGATATATCCCTTATCATCGTTTGGCTCGCTCGGTTGTTTTAACCCAGTCCAATTTGGCGTGTGGCCCACTTGCGTCTTTCTTTCTTTTTTCACGTCTTTTATGATTTTTTTTACTTCAGTTTTCTTTTTTATAGTTGATACCTTTTATTTGGATTCAAACCTAAAACCTCTCAAATGTAATATCATATGCTTGACCGATTCATCCATTTAACGTATTACATTTACATGTAAAATGTTATTTATTTGTATCTATTTTATTTTAAAATGTATTATTTGCCCTTAAACAATATTGTAATTATTTATGTATTTATATTTTGATAAAAATTATTTTACTGATTTGATTGTTTTTTTGTTTGAATTATTAAGTTTAATCATTTAAATTGCTTTACTTTGCTTCACTTTTTTTGTTGCTTTAAATTTTAATTACTGATATTTACTAGATTTTAAATTTTATTTAAATAATAAAAAATATATAATTATAGATTAATTAAGTATATTTATTTAACTTAAAAAAAAAGAAAGTATATTTGTATAACTCAATTAATTAAGTTTTAGTATAATTTGGGTTAGATAAAATTTATTTACATCAATTATTTTGATTTATTATTTTGACCATTATTATTTTAAATATGAAATCTAATTATTTGAATTATTTTACTTTTTATTTGATCATTTTTATGATCTACTAAATATCAAGTTTTATTTAAATAATAAATTAAATAAATAATATTTTAAATAATCTTTCATCAATAAATAAGAAAATATATTCAATTATGATTATTATATTAAAAATTATGAAATATTTATTTTTATAAATAAATAAAATAATAAAAATTGCTTCCCTTCTCCTCTCATCTCACCAAACATTTATTTATTATCACTTCTCTTCTCTTCCCATCCCACCAAACATTAATTTATTCTCACTTCTTTCCCTTCCCTTCCTAATTTACCCTAGCCAAACATGCCTAAGAGAGAAGATTTATTTTTATTTATTTATTTATTTTTGTATTAGTTTTTATTGTAATAAAGTTTGGTTTGAAGTTTTATAAGATTAAATTTGTTTAATAGAATGTGAGGAGGAGTTGAGAGAGATTATTATGTCTAAAAAACAAACATGGTGTTGAATAATTTGCTCTCCTCTCCTCTCCCAATCCCTAAATCCAATCATCCCGCAAATAATTATCAAACGGGGCTAAATTACTAATTTAGACTCGGTTTAATAACAATTCAGGCTTCGTTTGATAACTATTGATTTTTTTTTTTTTTAATTTTTGAAATTTAAACTTATTTTCACTCAAATTTCTTACCATGTGTCCCATCTTTCCTACCATTATCCATATTTTCGTAAGAAAGTAGGTAAATACTAACTATTCAAAAACAAAACAAGTTTTTGGAAACTTTTTGTTTTGTTTCTAAAATAATAGATAAGATATAGATATCCTTGTAAAAAAAAAAATATAGTAAGATAGTTGTTGTAGGATTAAATTTCAAAAACTAAAAACAAAATAATTATCAACCAACAAGAGTAGTAAGACATCAATGCACACATAGTTTATAAATTACCATAATCACGGGTTCGATTTTAAAATATTGGTATTTGGTTCTCATTTAGTTGAGAGTAGTAATACTCTCTATATATGGTTGGGATCTCATCTTAGAGTTAGGACTAAAAAAATTAAAAAAAAAAAAAGGAAATTTTAAGAATTTATACACTTTTTTTTTTTAACAATCTATACAC
>JBBMKA010083482.1:0-14068 GCA_037833695.1 Sechiopsis laciniata | reverse complement strand
CCGAACCAAATGAAAACCGATCCAATGGTTTATGTTATATTGGACATCGGTTCGGATCCAATTATTCAAAAACCGAGAATATCAGTTCGGCTGTCGGTTTGACACAAAACTGACAAAAACCGAACCGAAATCACCCATAATTTTGATTGTGTTGTAGGTCCTGGGCTTGCTTTGTCTTGAGTTAGCTAATGACTCTTCCTCCGTTTGGTCTCCTCCTCAGCCTAATCTCTGGAAGCTGAATGTTGATGCTGCTTCGAACAAAGTTGATGGTTCTGGCGATATTGCTGATGGGATCCCTATTATGGTTGGTGTGCGTCATGGGGACCACAAACCATTCTACCATGAAAACAACACTTTACCACCCTTTCCATAAATTGTATAAAAAGTTGACTTTGAGTTGTTGTCTCATTATACATTCAAATTCTACCTTCCTTTCCACAATGACAAATTATTGTAACAGCATTCAAATAACTTTCTTAAAAGTCCTAAATGACCAAGAAAAGTAACCATAGTTTAAATCCCTAACTATTAAAAAAAAAAAAAAAAAAAAAATACAGAAATAAAATTTACTCTTGAGAATGTAAATTATATCTCCAATTTTTTCTGGTCATTTTTCTTTTCCACTTTTCCTATTTACTTTAGGAGGCCAAGCCCTCTAACAGATGAAGAAGGTGAAAGATTTAATGGAACTGCCTGAAAACGCCATAATATCACTATTGTCATCTGATTTTTCAATTGCTCGTGTTCTAATAATTGTCATTTGTTATTTCTTTGGTCGCATATTTGAAGGTTTTATTAAGCTTTTTTTTTGGACAAAAAAAATATATCCACATGCATTTTTTAGCTAGAGGGTACTATTGCTCGAACTCATGATCATAGTGTAGAACTGGACCAACATCAAACAATAAAACCAGTACACCACCAATTCTTTCAGTCATTTTTTTAAAGTAATAAAATATCACTATTGTTATGCTATTGCGCAAAAAATTGAACAAACATTTTTTTAAAAAGAAAACTATCAATTTTATAACAACTACGACCTGTGAAAAAAATAATGGGGCGAAGCTCTAACTCTCGACCTCAAGATAACTCAAAGCTATGAGACCTATGCACTAGCCAACTGCACCACCACCCTTTGATGTTATTTATATTTTTCTTTTGTTAAAATTTTCTTTCGAAAGTGAACCTTGATTGTTCTATTATATAGTATAAACAAACAAATAAATTTGTCTCAAAAAAACAAATTAACAAATTTATATCTTTAGAAAACTTCATAAATTATATTATTCTAAATTATGAAGTTTGTAAAAATTATATCACCTAGAGAAGTCGATAAGTTTTGCAATAAGCTTTTTAAAGTTAAATTTAAATAGTTTGAAAAATTAGAAAATTGTCATCTTCATTTTTCATCTTCCACCTTCATTGATCTCTTTTTTTCGACAACTTTAATTTATATATCAATCTTTTTTTCCTTTCTCTCTATCCATTATCTATATATTTTTTGATGCTTTAACAGATTGTTTCACAAATTATCAGCACGTGAGGTTTATAGTAAAAAAGTCCTCCAAACAAAAGCAAAATTTCCAGTAGTACACACTGCTAATAAGGAAATGATATTGGTTCGATTTTAGATTGAAGGTCGAGTTTCTAGTAAAGATTAAAAGCAACTAATATTTATATTGAGTGTGATTGTGGGATTTGAACCCACGCCCTTTCGGACCAAAGCCTAAATCTGGTGCCTTAGACTACTTGGCCAAACTGTCAATGTTATAACCTTTTGTTTGGTATATTATACATATCATAACAATTTTCATTTGATATTTTTGGAAGAATCAAGCAAATGATGGATATTCTTTTTCACAGTTATTCTTTGGGGAGTCCAATTAGTGAGTTCTCAATCTTCAAATCATTTGTTCAACAAATTTGCACCAAGGAAAAAAAGATATGAAGATGTAACATGGAAGAATGGAAGGAACTTCTTCAGAACAGTGCCCATTAGAGATGGCTTCTAAGAGTGGATTTGAGATTGAAAACTGGGATTTTTTGGCTTCCAACAAATTTCCTTTGCCATGGAAATGGAGGAAAATAAAAAGTCTAAGGGATGCTATTTGATACTTCTGAAAGTTTATGTGGGTTTCTCAATTGCCATTCAACTGTTCAAAGATGTCTGATATAGTTGGTAATATGACAGTAAAGGAACAATTTAATTGATGCCCTGACATCGCCTAAATATTAAAAACTACTTATGTGATTCAATAAGAGTCATATCTTGCTTTTTTCTAATTTTAAAAAATAGAAATATAAAATTAAAGAAAATTTAAAAAAATTAAGTGTAGCTCTCATTGAGCTACATAGGTGTACTTCAATATTTAGTTGATATCAAGATATCACTTAAATTGCTCTCGAATAGAAAAGAAAGTCAAGAAGTTCAAGCAAAATGGCTAACAGGGAACAATTTGCTTCAAAATGTGGAGTAATCATTTTTAACTTCTTGCCTTTTTGTTTTCAGCTCATGGGGTAATTTATGTTCTTGGTGTAAATAGAGACAATAATGTTCGGAGATGAATAATTATGGAGAGAATAATTTACTTTCTCACGTTTAAACAATCATTTTTTTCATAATCAATATTCATTTTTTCATAATGATTATTTATTCTTCTCGTAATCTCATTTTATCTATAACCACTTTTCATTGATCTCTTTATAACAGCTTTCCATTCTTTCCATACTTAGTATTTTTATCACTCTAGTATCCAAAACAAAGATTTATCATACTAAATATTTTATTATTATAACTACTTATCATTCTTTCCAAACTCAATATTTTATTATTATATACATCCAAAATAAAGATAATCATTTTCCACACTCAAACATAGTTCACAATTTTTCCAATAAAGCTATGCCTACATACAAGAAGATGAATCTTGAGCTTATTTCATGAGCAATACTTAAGAATGAGTAAATATTTTCACATGTTATTATTTTTTTACATTTTTCTCTCCATCAATCAAAGTCATTTCTTAAAAAAAAAAAAAAACATGTAATTTTAAGAATAGATAAGTATTTTTAAAATACTTACCCACCCTTAAATAAATATTGCTCCATATCATTTTCCATAACTCTTTACCCTAAATCCTCTCGACTAATTGATGTGATCATTGTTGAATGATATTCTTTTGTTTCAAATGCATTTATCAATATTCATCTAAACTCGTTATTGGCTTCAAATTAGAAGCCAGTATGCATCAAATTTTCACAAAATGAATCAGCTAGTTCTAATTAATGAGATTACTTAACCTATGCATATTGGCCTTCAAAATAATCAGCGCAAATTTGCTACCAGCTGGTGAATATAAAAAAAGAAAAAATAAAAAAAAGGAAAATTAAAAGGGAGGAATGTAACATGAAAGCTATAAACCAAATAGAAACTTAAGGATAAAAATATTTGTTTTCTTTCAATTTTCTGCTTGCAATGTTGATCAAAACAAAATCATAAATCCTAATGCCCACTTCTTTTTTTTTTATATATAAAATCCTAATGCTCACTTTGGTTCTACTTCTACTTATGAATCACATATAACGAGTAATAAATAGATTATGAGCGCTAAGATTATGAATGATTCGAAAGATATAATCACTATCAAAACCATTTACGTAAAATCATGCAAGCATCCTAACAATAGAGGGGTAATAAATCATTCCCAAGAGCAAAAAGATGAATACTAAAAATATAATGTTTTCAGGCAGAGCTAGCAGTTCCCTCAAGCCCTTTTGACGTTGCGCGATTATATATCCCTCCAGCCACCTCCATAGTTACCACGAGGCTTTTCATTTGCCAAGTTTACCCTAATGCGACGGCCGTGGAGATCCTGGTTTACAGAAAATTAACAGTATCAGAGAGAAAAACAGTACAGATATTGACCGACAAATGAATTAGTCACCAACGAACTCTAGAGGGTATAATTGGCATGTCCCCACAACCTCGAATCCTCCAACCACTAATTAATGTTGTACTAAAAAAAACGCATAGCGAAATTAATTTTATATCGCCAAAACATATGTTTACCTGTCCATCCAGTGCTTGAATAGCACTCGAGGCTTCTTCGTCGCCAGCAAAAGTGACGAATCCAAAACCTCTGGATCTACCAGTGTCACGATCCAATATGACTTTGGCTAAAACAAAGATGAGAAACCAAAAATCAGATTCTCCCACTCAACGCCAGTTAAAAATGGAAATGCCCCCACAAAAATTCATGTTCTTCAATAATTTTATTGATGTAATTCAATATGGTTTAAATAAATTTACACTCAATAATACTTGGATAGAAAAGTTGTGCACAAACCTTCAATTACTTTCCCATACTTGTTGAAGGCTTCCATCAGACTCTGGTCATCAGTGCCATACGAAAGGCCTATTGTATTAAATCAATGGATCTCAGGAATTGTGCTAACAAACAAACTAAGGTGACAGAAAGAACAGAAGAACAAGAATTCCAGCTAACCTCCAACAAAAACTTGCGAGCTTGACATGAATCTATTAGTTTGAAAGATAGACAGCTGGGAAGGTTGAAAATTTGAGCTGATCCTTGATGCAGAACTCTGACTAAATACTTTTCCAATTTTACTGAGAAAAGCCATGTTGACAACCTGTAAGAAAATTACCCAAAAAGATTAAAACCCATAGGGGATAAAAAGTAGTTGTGCAAGATTAGATAACATTGTACTAAGCAGATATCTATTTAACTTTCAATGAACATTGTCTCCATAATATCAAAAGAAAGCTATAGGCACAATCATAAAAATGAAATAAGCATAAACAAACGAAATCCGTGGGAACATAAAGATCAAAGTTGTCTGGAAAGTTTCTTCACTTAGGCTTCCAACCTGAGTATTAAAAAAAGTGTTCAAGGTGTAAGTCTTGAGGAGAGGCGACAATATTGTGTCGCAAGTTATATTCCTTCACATAAAAAAGGAGGGTTACACCTCTATTGAGAGAGGGGTAAGCCCCTGTGAATACACCGCTAAGGCTTAAAGGCGTAAACCTTGGCTATATTGTTATGTAAATAATTCAAGTTGTGCATACTTGCATTCATTTATATGGTTTCCAAGGGGTGATTCTTCAGGTGAGAGTGGTGACATAAGCCAAAGAAATAGTGTATATTGCAACTCTATTGCAGCAAAATAACAAGGTGAGTTTTATTCTTTTTCCTTCCTTTTTTTCTTTTGAGTTCAACCAACTAGAACTGGAAGTGGAGGATTCAAACCCACGACCTATTAGTCCTAGGCACACACTTAGGCCGATTGAGCTATTTCTTTTCTTCCCATTTCTATTTGTTCAGAACATGGTGAATTTTATGTTGTTCTCTTTACTTTGGTTTACTTTTCAATGTAATCGTGAAAGCAATGGACTACAAGATTTTTGTTTTATCATAATTAATGTTCAAGTATTCTTATACTTCAAATAATATTATAATGTTAAGAATACATAAGGTTTAATGTTTTGTAATTTAAATACATATATATACACATTTATAATTTCAAAAGAGGTTAAATGCCTCATACTGCTTCAAGACATAGTTCTCGCCTTAGGCCTTGGGGAAGCCTTAAGCCTATTATAAATACCTAAATTCTGAGTCAAATTCTAAAACAAAAACAAGTTTATAACAATAGTATTTGAAGGTCCAAAACCTGGCTTGGATTTGGAGAACACATAGTAGACAACAAAACAAATAAACTCATTAAGTATTAAGTAGGCTTAAATACTAATGCCCAAAATTTGTTAACCTTCAGCACTTGAATGTTCTCACACACGCTTTAAAAAAGCCCATTTCATTCAAACTGAAAACATTCCACAACGAACAGAATCATTCTTAAGCAGATCACATAAACCCATAACGTTAAAGTAGGAGTCCGAACTTTCGAAATCGAAAACACATATACTCAAAAGAAAGATAAAAAGAACAAATTCTAGTCAGAATATATCGAAACTCGGTCAAGAAAATACTCTTGAATTCATCAAACGGACATATAAACAATCTCTACAGAAACAGAAGATCTAAAAGCAAATCAAAGAAATGGATACAGAAACGTAAGAATGAAAATCAAAATCACAACGCGAAATCTGATGAAATGAATAGAGAATCGGAAATGAGAAAAAGACCTTTGAACGTTCTCTTCCTTTCTTTCGCAGTCGACCTTAAACCCTAACTTTTGATTCAACAGGGTTTTGTGATACGATGAAAGAGCGATATAAGTAAAGGCCGAGCTTATTTGTAAGCCGTTGGATTTTAACCATGAGAATCAAGACCGTCGGATGAATTTTATTTTTTTCCTATTAGCCCTAAGAAGATTATATAAAATGCCTATTTTTTTTCAATAATAATTATATAAAATTGCTATTGCACTCAATAGGCCCTCAATCTATCGTCAACACTCATTTGATTGACTTTTTACTGGCGGCCACACATAAAATCCTACATTAGTTGATATTGAAAAAAATATATTTAACAATTTCATAATAAAGATTCTATTTTATTTTTTGAAAAATTAATAATTCATATTTTTAATACAGTAGGTGAAATATTCGTTTTTTTTTTAGGAATAAATATTCTAATATTTGACCTTTTAATAGAAGATACAAATCAATCATCTTTAACTTGGACACATTCCTAATTTGGCTAAATTTTGTAAACGAAAATATTGTTATATTGTGGGCTTTTTTTTCTCTTCTATTTTTGAGTTCTACAACATATAATTCTAAAACCCCTTGAATAATTATAAAAAAAAAATGAAAAAGGAAAGAAAAGAAACCCATACTAAACTCACCTTCAAGTTTATTGACATTTGAAAGATCATTAAATCAAGAATTTTGAACAAATAAGTTCCAAGAATTTAAAATCTTTTTAATTTAGCAAACCAAGAATTTAATATCTATAACCATGGACATACAATAATCTTAATAATTTAACTCTTCCTTCCATATTCATTCGTAGTAATTGGATTGGTTCAGCATTTGAAAGTATTCGTATACAGTGATAAATCCGAATAAAAGAAGTTTAAATTTATCGATAGATAATCTTTGATATTATTAACATAAGAAAATAAAAATATATTAGCTAGAGAAATTAATATCACAACTTGCATGATGCACAACTTATAACAAAAGGTCCATGTTGATAAAAAAAAACCAAGTCCATGAACAAATCAATTTACATCAATGGTCATTTTCTGTTTTCATTCTAGAAATGCAAGTTGAATTAACATATCAAACCCTTGACTAAATATCAGTGTCGGACTTGGTCATCAATTAATCATAAATCCCCTTTCAAATAATTGACAACTATCTAAGTTTAGAGCCAAAAAATATTAGAGAGATTTTGTTGAAAACGGATCCACTTTACCAAATTCATAGTAAAAAATATATTTTTCCAAAAAAAAAAATGTATGAGAACCAAGATAAATTCAATTTAGTGACCTTCCAAATGAAAACCAATACATACAAAATATAGGATAAACGCCAAAACTAGAGATAAATAAATCGTAGCCAGCAAAAGCATAGCTCGGTTATCCTTCAAATTGTTTAAATCTCTACCTCGATTGTGTTATACTAAAAAACAATAAAAGCTGTGAGAGAAGAATGACTCCCATGAACTTAAAAGACAGTGCAATCTGAACCAGAATGGGCTGAAAACCAACACCGCCTAGTATCCATCGTTGCGGTCGAAACCTCTACCACTATAGCCACCACGGCCTCCGAAGTTACTACGAGGCTTATCAGTTGCTATGCTTACCCTAATGTTACGGCCATGGAGATCCTAGTTCAAGACAATGAAAAAATGTCAGAAAGAAAACAGCAAACCCACAAGCCAAACGAGCATAGTTCATATTAAATATATTAACAATTACAAGATAACTTCAAGGTCTATCGCATATATTGACTAATGTATTGAACATATTAATAATCACAAACAGTGGTGTTTTAAAAGGCACACAATTTGGGGCCTTAAATAACTGACTCAAGACATTTCAATACCTTAAATAACTTAATTCTTACCTTAAATAACTTAATTCTTCAACTCACAAAGAAAACATTCACTTAAATAAAAGATTAATAGTTCAATCTTCCGTATGTTTTGTATATATTCTTAATTAAACTTCATTTTTTTTCCATGAAATGAAAGTTAATAGTTAAATGTAATGTATGTTTTATATATTATTCTTAGTTAAAAACTTCATTTATGTCTATGAAAATAGACAAATTTGTTTATATATTATTTTTATAGTGTATACACACACATAAAAAAAAATTAGTGTTATTTTTATATAGTGCAAAGCCCGCACCATTTGGTTGTGCCTCATGCCCCAAAGGTCCATTGCGCCTTAGTGCACCTTGGGCTTTTTAAAACACTGATCATGAGGTCTAGTATGTATACTAACAGCCACAAATGAATTAGCAAAGCTATGCTTGTCCCTGGACCTACAAATGCCCCCAACAATAATTCATATTCTAAACACGAATGTTTACCCGTCCATCAAGCCCTTCAATAGCACTAGAGGCCTCGTGGTCCGCAGCGAAAGTGACAAACCCAAAACCTTTGGATCTTCCAGTGTCACGATCAGTTATCACTATCGCTAAACACCAAAAAAAAATAAAGAAACCAAAATCAGATTCTCCCACAAATATTCATGTTCTTGTATAAATCTTGCAATGTAATGCAATTTTGTCAAACAGATTTAGCTTTAAATCAATAATGCTTGGAAGTAGTTTGCATACAATCAATTACTTCACCATACTGGGTGAATGCTTCCCTCAAACTCTGGTCATCAGTATTATATGAAAGGCCTGCAGTACAAAGCAGAGGATTTCAAGATAGTCCTAACAGATTGTCCAGAGTGTAAGAAAAAACAGAAGAATGGGAATTCTAGCTAACCTCCAACAAAAAGTTTCGAACTCATGAGTCTAAGAGATTGAAAGATAGACAGCTGGGAAGGTTGCAATTTCGAACCCATCTTTGATGCAGAACTCAGACTGCATAGTTTTCCAACTTTACTGAGAAAAGCCATGTTCACAACCTGTATGAAAATTACACAACAATTAAAAAACCATGGGGAAGAAAAAGTAGTTGTGCAAGATAACACCGTACCTGCAAATATCATTTATATTCAATGTCATTGACTAAATAATCTAAAAAGAAAGCTATGTGTACTTCAATAAAATCCAAATTAAACATATAAACAAACAAATCTTCACTTCAGTTTGTACCAGCGTTAAAAGCGTAAGGTTTGAGGGAAGCGGAAATATTGTGATTCAAGGCTTATGTCTCAAACATATAAACAGCGGCTTAAGCCTCTGTTAGGGATCTAAGGATGAGGCTTGCCGACATGAAAATAATTCATGTAGTGCATATTTACACTAAATTTGGTGGTGTCCAAATCATGGTTCTTTTTAGGGCCGAGTGGCTGCATTAACCGAAGAAATAAACTGTAAATGGCAAACTCTTTGGCAGCAACACAAGAATGTGAGTTTTATTCCTTTTCCTTGATTAAGTTTGTCTTTGATTTTTAAAACTGGGATTGCTCCACTATATCTGGGGTATTTGCACCCGTCCCAAAGCCCGGACCTGGGAGACTACAAGAAATTTTACAAGATTTTACACTTAAGATCACTTGTGGAGTTTGAACCTGAGACCTTAAAAATACCTTGAAAGCCTCAATCCTCAACCAACAAGGATGCCTTTGGGGACTTTTTTGTTCATTATTAATCTTCATAACAAGATAAAGTTTTGTTGTTTTTTATTTCAGTTTTCTTACAGATAGACTTAGGTTTCTTTGAATTGATGATGAACTTCAGATTATTTTCAATGCAAGAAAGTTTAGATGTAATGATGAAAATCAAATGGACTATTGTGTTTTGCTTTTCTTTTCATTATTAATGTGTGAGCATAAATGTATTTTAAAGAGTATTATAATATTAAGAAAATATAAGATTTAATATTTTATAATTTAAATATATAATTTTAATTTAAATGAGGTTTATGCCTCAGGCTTAGGTCTCGCCTCTCAAACACCTTGAGGCCGCCATTAGCCTTCTAAGACATTGGTTCCTACAAAACTTTTTTTTTTTGAAATCGGAAAATCAAAATTTCGCTCCACTATACTCAAGGTAATCATGGTCGTCCCTAGGACAGGCACCGGGAGACATCGAAGGAATGGAAACACGGAAAGTGTCTACAAATTAATGTCACAGGTGAGTTTCGAACTTGGAACCTTGAGGGGAGCACACCTTGAAAGTCCAAGCCTTCAACCACTTGTGCCACCCCTTGGGGACATTGGTTCCTACGTTACTTTAGAGTGTTCAAACCTTGACTTGAATTCTGAGAACGTTTACATAAGTAGTAAATAACATAACAAATAAATTCATAAAAGTTTAATATGCTTAAATACTAGTGTCCAAAATAAGTTAACCTTCAGCACTTGCAAATTAATAATATCAATTCAAACTGAAAACACCCGGCAACGAACAGAATCGTTTAAATCAGATTAAAAAAGGCAATAAGCCCAGAACGTTAGAGCGGAAGTCTGAACTTTCGAAATCGAAAATACGCAAAAGAAAGATGGATAAACACATTGTATTCAGATCAAATCTAAGCTCAGTCCGAACAAATACTCATTATATTTCATCAAACGGACACATTTCAGTAGATCGAAACACAAAACAAAATCAATAAAAATCTAACCAGAAAAGAAAAGTATACATAAACACGAGAATCAAAATCAACATCACTACACGAAATGAAAGGAACAAAGAATCGACCTTCGTAAGCTCCCTTCCCTTCTTTGGCTGTCGACCTTAAACCCTAGGCCGCAGATTCGAGCAGGGTTTTTGTGAGAGTCTAAATGGAAGAGCGAGCGATATAAGTACCAGCCAAAGGTTGTATGTACACCGTTGGATTTTAAGTGGGAGACTCAAGACCGTCGGATGATGAGTTATTTTATATGTGTTGACGTGTGATGCTTGTATTGGATGGTAACTTTTTTATATTTTTAATTATTGGACGGTAACTATTTTGGTTTTTTTATACATTACAATAATTGAAGGTGCGAGAACTCGAATCCAAGATCTTTGATCATTAGACATACACTAGTACCGTTGAACAACTGGTGTTGTTGGCCAGTACTATTTAGTTGACAGGCATGCTAATTTAATTTTCCCCACTAGCCCTAAAAATCTCTCATAACAGCAAGAAACTTAAGTAAAATTGCTATTGTACCCTTGGAAAATCTACTAATTGATATTTGCCCCTTCTCTTGGGCCCCATGAAATTCCACGTTGGATTTTTTTACAAATCCGCGTTGGTGAGGAAAGTTTTCTTTTTCTTTTTTTTTTTTTTTTGAGATCGTGAGGAAACTTTATTTTAGTTTTATAATAAGGTGTCTTTTTAGACAAATATAATAGTGTTGATGGCTATGCATAACACAAAGTCTTTTTTAATAAAAAAAAACTCCCTTTTTTTAATTGAGTGTAAATTGAGAAGGAAGACCACAATTCATACGTAGAAATACTTTCAAATAAGATGAATTATATTACAATGAACAAAGTTAAAATGTCACCAACTCTATCGATAATTCAAAATCTTTTAAAGATTATAATGATACATGTATTCTAAACAAATATATAAGAATACATTGTAATTTAAAATAAACTACAAAATATAATAGTAACAATAAAACTATAACATAGTTTAATTGTATTTCTTTGTAAATTAAATAATTCCTCCTTATAGTACTGCAGCAGTATTGGACGAGGAGATTGACTCCACATTTTAATGAAAGATATATTTTAATTATCATATTCATATTTGCAATTTAATAATTTGTCTACAATATTAATAACTGACTTTGAAATATTTATAAACATAGAATATATATTTGAAATATTTTTATTATTATCAAATCGATTTTTTTCTAACATAATAGTTAAATTTTCATGTAATTTTTAGTGTTAAATCATCTATTCATTTTTCTTCCAACAATGAAAAAACAGATATTTGTTGAGGTTATGTCAAGTATTCTTAAACTATGAGTTTTAATTTAATCATACTCTTAGACTTAAATGTGTTTTACCTTCTTTTTTTTATGTTAAAAAATTCTCTTAGCTTATCGTTAATTTTTTTTTTTAATGAAAATAGTTAAAGTTTTGTTAATATTCTTACTCAGTTCAAATACGTTCAAGGCATAATTCAACAAATCTCTACCTTGACTTGAACTCTCCTTCAGATGCAACAAATTTAACAGCAGTATATCAGATGTATGCCAAATGCATAACAAACTCAGATGTATTCTAGATTCAGATATATAACAGATTTAGATGAATACCAAAATAGATGTATACTAGGCGCACAACAAACTCAGATGCTTCTCTATGCTTCAGATGGTCCCCTAGGGACCTCAGCAACTATAAATGTTCAAGAAGTCCAGACAATGCTAAAACTTGCCATGCGGCACTGCCTTGTTGTACATATCAACAGGATTATCAGCAGTGCCCACTTTCAGAACATTTATCCTTTTCTCATTTCGTAGAAAATGATATCGCAATGCTTAATTCTTTCCTGATGAAACTTGATCCTTCGCAAGACATATAACACTTAAACTATCACAGTACACTACTGCGCGATCATGATGCAGACCAAGGTTACTGACTAGTCTTTTCAACCAGATTCCTTATTTAGCAGCTTCTGTCAATGCCATATACTCTACCTCAGTTGTAGACAAAGTCACTGTAGGTTGCAATGTAGTCTTCCAACTCACAATAGAACCGCCCAAAGTGAAAACATAACCAGTCATTGATCTTTTACTGTCAACATCCCCAGCATAGTTAGAGTTAGGATAACCAGTCATTAAGCATTGCGTCTCATTCTCATAAACAAGACCAACATCAAATGTACCTCTAAGGTAACAAAAAATCATCTTCACAGCCTGCTAGTGTTATTTACCAGGTTGGCTCATATACCGACTAACAACATTAACAGCATGAGCGAGGTCAGGTCTAGTGCAAACCATAGCATACATTAAGCTACCAACTACACTAGCATAAGGAATGCGGGACATGTATTCCTTCTCAGCTTCAGATTGTGATGCAAATTCTGAGGATAACCGAATACTAGCAGCATTTGGGGTATTTATAGGCTTCGCGGTCAACATGCAAATCTTGACAAGATCTTCAGAATGTAACCCTTATGTGACAAGAAAAGTTTCTTATTTTCTCTTTTCCTATAAATCTCCATACCCAAGATTTCTTGAGCAGCACCCATATTTTTCATCTCAAACTCAGCACTCAGTAAATCTTTCAACCTCTGAATATCAAATTTCAACTTTGCAGTTGTGAGCATGTCATCTACATACAGAACCAGATAGATGATCGAACCATCTTTGCCCTTGTCATGATACACACAACAATCATGCGAACTTCTGTTGTAGCTGAGCTCAATCATAAAGTCGTCAAACTTCTTGTACCACTGCCTTGGAGACTGCTTCAGTCCATATAAGGACTTCTTCAGCATGCAAACATAGTCTTCTTTTCCAGTACACTGAAATCCCTTTGGTTGGGTCATATAAATCTCTTCATGCAGAAAAGTTGTCTTCACATCTAGTTGCTCAAGTTCGAAATTCTGATGTGTCACCATAGCTAGTAGCACCCTTATAGAAGTGTGAGTGACTACTAGTGAGAACATCTCATTATAGTCAACACCCTCTATCTGAGTGAACCCTCTTGCAACTACACAAGCTTTATACTTTAATTCCTCTGTAGGTGATATTCCTTCATTTTTCTTGAAAACCCACTTACAAGTCACAATTTACCTTTCCTTTGGTCGTTTGACTAACTCTCATCTTTAATTCTTATCTAGAGCTCCATTTCATCACTCATTGCAGCAAGCCACTTTTCTGACTCACTTCATGAAACAGTCAGACCCCCGACTACTAATCGCATTGAAGAGAAGAAATTTGGAAAAAGAAAATGATAAATATGAGAGAGAGATTTGAAAAAGGAAAAGGATAAGTATGGAAA
>JBBMKA010083462.1:0-14074 GCA_037833695.1 Sechiopsis laciniata | reverse complement strand
TAATATATGTACATATCGAAATTCATGTTCATTCATCATGCATAAAGTTTCTTAGTTTAATTGTAAATTTGTTATCTGTAGTTGTATGTTGGGAAATCGACTCAGTGGTCAAATTCCTCCAGAAATTGGTGGCATTTCTTCACTTGAGGAACTGTAAGTCTGCTACTAAATATTGTTGGTTAACATAATTATCATTTTTTTAGAATCGTATTTTAACAAAGAAAAATAGAATTGTTTTCTTAAATATTTTTTTTTTTTCGTTAATAGTTTGAGAGGGATAAAGAAAAAAGGAGAAAGAAATGGCCAGACATCTTTCTCGTTTTTTTCCTTAAAATTTATTAAAAAATAATAATTAAGAAAATACATCTATTTTCCTTGTTAAAATAAGTTTAAGAATTAAGGCATTTATACTAGATTTTAATTTCAACTTGTTCAACCATAAATTAAAAGAGGGAAAAATCAATTTTTATCCCAAAATGTATTTAAGTTGTCTTATCTTTTAACTTAAAATTTTTAATTTTTTTTATGACTCGAGAACTTGGAGCTTTGCTTCTCTAAATTTGGGGACACCACTGATCCGTCTACTGTGACACCGGAATATATAGTAGGATTGGAGATGGAAGGGGACCACCCGGGAAATTAATTCCCACGCCAGTCTCGAACCTCGGGTTCAGGCCAACAATTCTTCCATCTTAGTTTCTTTTGTCCTATTAACCCATTTGCATCCTATAATATTTCTATTCTTAGAGGGAAGAACTAAGATCCAACAAATTAATCTTTCATGGCTTCTTGCCATTCCCTTACCTTCGATGCTTGACTGTATGAAGTTGGTTCATCTGTGATTGGTGTAATGGATGCCATAAAAACCTTCTTTTTGGATATAACAGATTTAGATATATGGTTTGCCCCAACTGGCTTAAATTTTTGGGTTGATTGGTGGTTTAAAATAATTCAATAGTTATTATAACATTGCTTATGATAAAACGGTATTTAGAGTATAGGTTATTATGGCACGAGTTATAATAAACCGTGTTTGAGGTGCAGGTTATTATAATAGAGAAGAAGAAATGGCTAATCTCAAATGAAAGTATGAGCTATGTGAAATGATAACGTTGATTATGTGAAATGATGACTTGAGTTTGAATCAACCTACCAATCATTATAATTTGTGGATCAAACGTGAGATGAGTTATAATAACTCAATCCCATTTCATAAATGACTTCCCAAACACGACCTTATTGGTTAGATGTTTTTGAACGTTTATAAAGATTTGAAGTATTTTTGGAACTCTTTAACGTGTAGGGATATTAGTGGTATTATCATTCATAGTTTAGGGAATTTTCTCCAATTTAGTACCAAAAGAAAAAGAAAAAAATTGACTCCAAATTGCTAAGGTAACGACGATGCACTGTATTTACAGGATCTTGGAACACAATCAGCTTGGTGGAAATCTACCCGAAAGCCTCGGAAAACTAAGCCACTTGAAAAGTCTGTAAGATTTTGATAACCTTAATTATTTGCAAGTGATTATTTAATCCACGGAAGTCCATCTTCATGGCTATGTTGGTTTATTTTTGTGTTGGACTTTTACCATTGATTGATAACAATTATTTAAATTAGTTTCCATAATTTCTGCAGGTTTCTTTCTGCAAATAATTTTACAGGCCCGATTCCAGAATCTTATGGAAACTTGAAGAACTTGACTGATTTGTATGTTATAGATCTATGCTGATAGCCATCTTTCAGCTTCTTTTTTTTTTGAATTTTTCGCCCTTCATTTGTTTTTGAAGAAAACTGTGCATGGTTTTGCAGTCGAATAGATGGAAATGATGTTTCAGGAAAGCTACCTGAATTTATTGGCAATTGGACTAAACTTCAGAGACTGTAAGTGATGTAGTAGATTTCTTTTTTCCTTAGAAATTATAGTCTATATCTAGTTCAAGTTCTTGAAGTAACGTTATAATTTTAGGATTATTGATAATGCAGGGATATTCAAGGAACTTCTATGGAGAACCCCATTCCTCATGCTATATCCGAGTTGAAAAGCTTAGCTGAGCTGTGAGGATTGGTTTAGTTGGCATTGATTGTAGCTAGTATGTATATCAATTTAAACAACTAAAGTGGTTGATTTTAATTTAGTTATATTTTTTGTTTGTCAGGAGGATAACCGATTTGAAAGGACCACCAATTAGTTTCCCTAATTTGACTCAATTGACATCTCTAAAAGAATTGTATGAAAGTTCTTAATTGTTGATTTTTTACAAGCCATCCCATTAGATTGGTTGGTGTTAACTTCTTTCTTAGTCTCGTCTTTTATTTCTTCTTCTTACTCAGGGTCCTCAGAAACTGCGTAATTGAGGGTAAAATCCCGGACTATTTGGAACATTTTAGTAGTTTGAGATCTTTGTAAGTTTCTGAAATTCTTTTTAATGTTGCATTTTTATGATCATTTTTCTTTTTCTTTTTTTTTTTCTAAAACATATATCTGGCCAGAGAGGTACTATCATTCACTGATGGAACTTTTATCTCTCAATAGGGATTTAAGCTTCAACAGATTAAATGGTACAATTCCAGAGCCATTATTACAGAGCCTATCAAAGCGTAATCGGGTCTTGTAAGTTATTAGAATAAATCCACATATTTGTTACTTTGTTTTGGACATGCTTGGAGAAAAGTGAGATGATTTACTTGATGTAGGTTTCTAACTAACAACTTGCTAACGGGTCAAGTACCAAACTGGATTGCTGGAAGCGAAGGCAACATGTTAGTCTAAACTCTAATAATCTAACGCTTGGTTACATTATTTTTGTTGAGATATGCCTTGAGCAACTGAATGCCCTGCGATTAGTTAGTCGGGGGTCTCGCTGCTTGGTCTGCGAGTGGGAGTGCGGGGCCAACGCCCCCATTGCGTAAACGCTTTCTACATTTGACATTTGTGAACGCATCTGTATTCTGTGTCGTGAACGCATTGCGCCAGCATAAATGGATCTCCGCATATTTTTTTATCTGTAATAGGGTTTAATGAGAGTGCATATATATGGTTTAATGAGAGTGCATATATATGCACTCTCATTAAACCCTAGCCGATTATGATGTTCATTCTGTAATTTTCGCCTCTCCTTAATAATGTCGTTTCCCTCTCTACCCGTGGACTAGTTAACACAACGTTAGTGAACCACTCTGTGTTGTTTCTTCTCTTCTACGTTTTCTTTATTCTTCGTTTCGATTGTTGATTGCAGTTTTCATATTAATTTTTTTTCTTCTTCAAATTGTATTATTATTATTCTCATCTGTCATCATTATCAATGGGAGAGTTTTTTTTTTTTTTATCTAGCTCTTCAATTGTTGCTAATGTTATTACTAAATTTTCTGTAGAGATTTATCTTACAACAGATTTACAGGATCAGCTGTTCGCAGTTGTCAAGAATCTAATGTGTAAGCTACTTTATTCCTTTCCATTTCCATGATAGAACTTCTAATAAATGTGTAGAAGACCATGTATATTTACCTTGGCTCAAATCTACTTTCCTAGTATATTTTAGCCCTCCAAAATTATTTAGAAAGTTAATTCAAAGTTAAGCACACCTTATATGTTTTTTTTCGTGCAGGAACTTAGTTTCCAGTCATTCAACTATGACGAATGAATCGTAAGTCTTTACTTACCATGTATGACTGCAAACTTATTTTCTTAATTTCATGTTTCATCTGTGGCAAGCAGGTTCTAAGGTATCTAATTTGCAGAATTTTTTGGTGCCTAAGGAAGGATCTCCCTTGCCCTAGTGAAGCTCGATGTAAGCAAAGATGATTATGTGATTCTTTTTCTAGAATTATAGCCTTTTACATTTACTAGTACCATCTAATTCTCCCTGGACATTTATGCCAATTTTGCAAAATATGTTGTCATGACAGATTGTTATTATTGCACAATCCCATTCTTAATATGTTTTTTACTACTAGCCATTCAATCAATTTGAGATAAAACTGTTTTTCTGATACATGGTCTTTTATTACACTTGTAGTTCATTCGTTGTTCATTAACTGTGGAGGACAGGTTATGGACCTTGATGGTAATGAATATGAAGAGGATGTTACTCCAGGTGGCAAATCCAATTTCTTATTTTCCTCAGGAAGATGGGGTTACAGCAGCACGGGTGTCTTCTTAGATGATGATGATGGCCATCCTTACACAAGGATTAGCAATATCTCATCTTTAGGCATCTATGCAACTGCACGACTTGCGCCTCTTTCACTCAAATATTATGGATTTTGCTTACGAAAAGGAAGTTACAATGTGAAGCTTCACTTTGCTGAAACAATGTTCACTGCTGATCAAACATTCAAGAGCCTGGGAAAACGCATATTTGATATTTCAATTCAAGTGAGTGAAAACATATCATGATTTTCAAATGACATGGATTGGAATTCACCTCTTGTCTTGAGATTGTAATTGCTATTAATAATTGGAATTCATCTTTTTTCGTGGTGTGGGGCGGGGTGGTGGAAGGTTTTAGGTGGAGTACGAGATTTTAGGTGTATCATAAACTAATACTCTTCTCTCTTGTTTGGAGAGGAGATTTTTCATTCATTAATCTGAATAACCTTTTAGTTTTTTGAAACTATCTCAAGTTTAAAGATCAATAGGGTAAGTTGTAGATTTTGGATGTTAACGGTGATAAAGACAACCTGAGTAGATTAGTCCTTCAGGTCTACTTTGAGTTGGGATCCTATAGTGAGTACAGTGAAGAGGAGATTGGTGTTTAAAAAAAAAAAAAGTAAAGAAAGAAGAGATTGTCGTCTCGTACACCAAGCTTAAAGTGTTTTGAATTGGGATGCTTTAAATCTAAAGTCACACGCTTCTTTTATAGTGCTTAGAACACATCACTTCCTTGCACCTTTCCGATGTGGGTTCCAAGGATCTGGATCAAGTTTTATGGCGGTGCCAGATGACTGCGACAGTTTAGAACATATTGTTTCTGGATTTTGATAGTTCCTTAGCTAGACAAATAAATTGTAGAGAGATGGTTATTGAATCTTTAGGTGATCCTTTTCGGGAGAAAGAAAAGTTTGTTCTACTGAATCTTTCGAGAGACGTAGAAATCTCTTGATCATATTTGGTGCCTCATTGAATTCTATGTTTCTCTTTGAGTCTCGATCACAGACTAAGTTGTTGAGTAATTATAACTTAAGTCAGATTATTTTGGATTAGAAGTTGTTGTAGGCTCCATCCTCCTTTTTGTGAGCTTCTTTATTGTACACCCGTATATTCTTTAATTTTTATCTCAATGAAAGCTCAGTTTATTATAAAAAAGAATATCATTTATTAATTGAATTCATTCGGTAGGGAAACTTGATTAAAAAGGATTTTAACATAGTGGAGGAAGCTGGAGGTGTTGGTAAGAGCTATGTTGTAGAAGAGCCTAATATATTGGTCAACGGAAGCACTGTTGAGATCCACTTGTATTGGGCTGGTAAAGGAACAAATGCCATTCCGGAGAGAGGGGTGTACGGACCTTTGATATCTGCAATTAGTGTGACATCGAGTGAGCATTTTCTTCGTTTCATGTTTACGATTTCGTTGTTATCTCATAATTTGTTGTGTACTTACTAAAAATTTCCTTTTTTTTCAACAATTGATCTCATAACGGTCCTAAACTATGTTTATCTTCTAAAGATTCGGTAGATTTTGATTTGAAGAATGAGGGAGGGCTATCTTCTGGAGCTATAGCAGGCATTGTTGTTGGTACTTTTGTGTTCGTTGTGTTAGTGTTGATTGCTCTTTTAAGAAAGTTGGTCAATAAGAATCCCGAACACGACGGTAAGATTCTCTGTTTTATTATTATTATTATTATTTTATATTCGTGATTGTTTGGGCCAGCTTGTGCGCTGCCTGGCTATTGTCACAAGCGGGTTGACCCTACAATATTTGAATGTCAAGGAAATTCGTAAGAAATTAATTATTAGGTATATGGCCACCACCCATCATTTTTTAGTTCTCCAAGGCCCTTTTGACTATTAGGCCACTCTAGGATGGTTATTCTCAGTTTTATTATTACCAACCACAATTTTTTAGGTTGTGGAGGATGCCATCAAGTAGTTCAGACATGTAAAGATAAGAAAAGGAATTCTCTCATATTCCTCTGATAAGGAATTGCATCCTTTCTTTTATTACAGAATTTCGGGCCCTTGAATTACAGACGAATTATTTCAGTTTCAGACAAATTAAAGCAGCCACCAACAACTTTGACTCTGCATATAAGATAGGAGAGGGAGGTTTTGGTCCTGTTTACAAGGTAATTATGGAAATATAATCAACTTCACTATATGCTCCATCATAAAGTTGCTCGTATATATATATAGCTTGAAAGAACATGAGATGCTATATAAAACATATTTGGCAGGGTGTACTGTCAGATGGTACCTTAATTGCCGTAAAGCAGCAATCCTCAAAATCAAGTCAGGGGAATCGTGAATTTGTTACTGAGATTGGCATGATATCTGCATTACAACATCCGAATCTTGTTAAACTTTATGGATGTTGTGTTGAAGAAAATCAATTGTTGCTAATATACGAGTATCTGGAGAATAATAGTCTTGCTCGTGCTCTTTTCGGTAATTTTCATAAAAATATCTTTCATTATAACTTGTTTCAGTTCCAAATAGTGTTGTTTAGTTATAAATATTTCATGGTTGTCATGTTTAGGCCCTGAGGAACATCAACTACAATTGGGTTGGTCAGTAAGAATGAAGATATGTTTGGGGATAGCGAAGGGATTGGCTTACCTACATGAAGAATGTAGATTGAAAATTGTTCATAGAGATATAAAAGCTACCAATGTGCTACTTGATAAAAACCTAAATGCCAAGATCTCCGACTTTGGGTTGGCTAAGCTTCGCGAAGAGGGGAACACCCATATCAATACAAGAGTTGCTGGCACCTTGTCTCTCTCTGATCTCACTTTAGCTCATACTATCATCTCAACATTTGATTTTCCTATTTAGCTTAAATTATTGGAAGGCAAAATGAAAAACTGTTAACTTCTTTTTTTTCCTTTTTATATATATATATATATATATTTCTTTTCAGAGGCTACATTGCTCCGGAGTATGCAATGAGGGGTTACTTAACTCATAAAGCTGATGTATACAGCTTTGGAGTTGTGGCCTTGGAGATTGTAAGTGGAAAAAGTAATACAAGTTACCTGGGAAACGAGAAGTTTGTTCATCTTCTTGACAAGGTAATACCCATGGCCTTTTCAGTTCTTTCATTGAAATATATATCACCATCAATAGGTCCATTTATTTTTATTTTCTCACACAAGCAGTTCCTTTTGATAATGTTTAGAAAAACAAACAATTGTCTTATGCACTGTTTCTAATTGTGTGAAGGCAAATGTTCTGCACGAGCAAGGAAATCTTCTGGAACTTGTTGATCCGAATCTTTGCTCGCATTACTCAGAAGAAGAGGTTATAAGGATGGTTCATATAGCTCTCTTATGTACGAACTCATCTCCAACTCTTAGACCATCCATGTCTTCTGTGGTTAGCATGCTTGAAGGTAAAACTGTCGTCCAAGTACCAAATATCAAAAGCAATGCACTCGACCAGGATGGGAGATTCAAGGCCCTTGAGAATCTATCACTAATAGGGATGCAAGAAATCAGCTCTACCCAAATCGAGTTGGTATGATCCAATACTTTATGTTTGTTTAGTTGAAATTGAATCAAACTGACCACCGTTTATTCAAAAAAAAATCATAAAATAAATGAACAAATGTACATTTTAACTCGAGTTGAGGCAGTGACAATTTTGTAACTAAAAACCGTCTAGAGAGTAGGTTTTTTTTTCTTCTCCTTAAGCTGATTAGTTGATCAAATATCAGTCCATGTCTTTCCTTCTTTACATCAGTTACGGTGTAACTCCCTAGCTTAGTTCGGTATTGTTAATGTCTATGACAGAATCAATTGATTTGAATGGTCCGACTAGAAATAGAAGAGACTTTATAGACTTACACCCTCAGTCAGAATAGCTGGATTTGGGTAGTTCAACACTTTTTTAACATTATAACCATCATTCAAAGCACAAATAAACCAAGCATCCTTACAATCCTCTATCAAAGCGGCAATACAAGGGAGGAGATTTCCCCTCCAAAAGGAGTTGATTACTCTTTTTGGAAATATTCTGGTTTCCCATTACTATAGGTTGAGCAATATTGTTGTGGATCGGTTAGTTCATTGTAAGGACACTTGCTTTTATTCTTTGGAAGTGGTTCCTCTCGATTTAGAGGTGAGGAGCTCGTTCTTTTGGGTAGTTCAAAACTTCTTAATTGCAAACAGATTTAAACATTTTGAGGTTCATTGTTTATTATATAGTGATTTTGTTAAACTGCAGAGGAAAAGCAAATCAGACCATACCTCTTCCACAACATCAAAATCAGAGGGATGGACAGCATTTGGCTTGGCTTCCACCAACTCATTCTCATTGGAAACTTAATAACAACGTCCTTCATACGGTGGCCTGTGGGTATTAAGGGACCATCGAGGCTGGATCATCAATGCTGCCAAAAACTGTCTACCAATCTGGCGAGTCGACTTCTCAATACTGGCTTCTCTGAAAGTTGGGATAACTTGTGCTTCTCCACTTGTGTTTTGCTTCAAACTCAGATGCCTTAATAGAAAACTTTGTTATCTTGTCCCCAAGGGGTGGCGCAGTGGTTGAAGACTTGAGTTTTGAGAGTATGCTCCCCTCAAGGTCATGGGTTCGAGACTCCCTTATGACATTACTCCTTCGATGTCTTTGGTGTCTGGCCTAGGGACGGGCGTGGTTATTCCTTGTTTCAAAAAAAAGAAAAAAGAAAACTTTGTTATCTTCCTGTTTATTAAAGCAGGTCATTAACATTGTTTAGCAGCTCAGTAGTATTCTCTGATTAGTTTGTTAAATTGTCCTCAAGGTCCTGGATTCGAGACTCTCCTATGACATTACTCCTTCGATGTCTTTGGTGTCTGGCCTAGGGATGGGCGTGGTTATTCCTTGTTTCAAAAAAAAGAAAAAAGAAAAAAGAAAACTTTGTTATCTTCCCGTTTATTAAAGCAGGTCATTAACATTGTTTAGCAGCTCAGTAGTATTCTCTGATTAGTTTGTTAAATTGGTTCATTGGAATCTCATGGTATGCATAGGTATACTTTCTGTTGTAAATACAAAGAAGTTATTTTGTTATTATTATCTTTGAGCAGTTTCTATATAATGTATAGACTCTTGATCACTTAATAAGAAGAATTCTCTGTGATCAATTTTCGCTTCTTTCTTGACGACACTATTTTCTGTTTTGATGATACAAAAACCCAGTTTGTGCCCAGCTCTAATAAATAAGAACGGTCAGGGATCGATGTTTTGAACAGTTTCCCTCCATGTTTTCAAGGCCATCCGTCTTTCTTCGTCTATGGTGAGAGGCCATATGCATAAGCGGTATTGCGCCTCTACTGAAGACGAGGAAACGCCTTCAATCAAGCGCTCGTCTTTCTTCATCATTTTGCACCCGACGTTGCCTAGTTAATTTTGTTTATAATATGCTAACTTAATATTCACGATACTAAGAATTAGTTCATGATCTCTGTTTGCAAACCATTTCCAATATCAGAATATTATAATAATTTTTTTTTCTTATTCCTTAAATACAATGAAGCTTTGGTTTTTGGAGAAGAATAACGATGAAGAGTTTCTGATCTCTGTTTGCAAACCATTTCCAATTTTCATTTCTTGTGTTTACGGTGGTCGGAAGGATGGTGTTGTGTGACGATGGGTAGCAACAGGTGCTTCCAAGGAGCTTCATTGATCTTTCCATGATATTTATTATTGCAGGAGGACATTTTTCATTAAAACGACTTTTTTAAATTTTAATAAAAAACTAATTTTGCTGCCACCAAACGGGTATTACTATTCTTAAATAATATGAGAGTTAAATACTGATTTCTAAATTTAAACTCGTGATCATGGAGTTGAAATAGATTAACGACAAGATAACCAAACACGCCACTGACTTAATGGAACATGTTTTATGCTTTTTTTAAACGTCTTTAGTTCCCTAAAAAAAAGTCAATATTTAATCATTCAACTAATTTTTAGCAAGTTTTGGTTTGTCTTTGGGACTTTTGCTTCTTTTTTTTTATTTAAGGACAGAGGGTTACGAAACCGTAACCTTTTGATTATTAAATCGTATAAAATGTTATTAGAGTGCGACTCTTACATCTTATATCAACACATAATTGTCGTTCTTTTTCCCACTTATCCTTGTCCAATTCAATCCATAACAACTATTGCACTAATTTTATTTGGATTTTCATTATATTTATTGTAGGAAGAATTCTTGTATAGATAAAGTAATAAGCTAAATTAAGATTCAAGTTTAAGAAATAGCCTTTTTCAATTTTTCTTTTTCTTTACCAAATAGTCAAAAGGAAAAAATTACTAAGCAAATCGAAGTGATTGATGAGATTAACACGACAGGCTAACATATATACAATCACATATTTGATTTTTTAATAATAATTTGACCATGTCAACTAAAACTATTATTTTTTTAAAATGAACTAAAACTATTATTAAATATGAATATATTTAATACATTAAGGTTTTTTTTTTTTTTACTTCATTTGAGGTTCCTTCTAACCTTCACTTTATATTGGTAAAAAAACTGCATTACCAAATAAAGAAGCCAGAACCAAAAAAGTCTCACCTAATGAATCAACTTGAGTTTATAAAAACATTTTCTCTTTTTTATTTTAGCCAAGTTTGCAATTTTGTCTCTACTGACCAGTTCTTCCAACCTGAATTCTAATAAGTCAACATCACGAATGGATAAGTTTCAACAATTAGTTGAAATGGTACTAGCCTCTTTAAGTTTAATTTTAAAATTTTCTTTTCAAGATTGACAAGTCTAATTTTCATTCATTTATCAATTATCAATGAAATAGGTGAACTGTACTACAAATTTAAGTTGGATCACTATTTTAATTATGGTATGTTCTTACTTTAAACACTTAGCTTATATTTAATATTTATTCTTAATTCAAATGATGGAACGTTGGCAACCCAGTTATTTGGCTAAGAGCAAAACTTGCTCTCTTTTTAGTAAGCACCTAATTCATATGTGAGAATAATAATGTGTCACACAAGTATATAAAAATTATATAAAAAACGATGATTTGACCAATATACATTACTTAAGCGGCATATTATTATCTTTATATTGTATTGATAAGTATGGACTAGATTCTTATTATAAGGTGGATAAGTTTCTCTCTTTGACTAAAATGTAATATATGAGATGACAAGATCTAAAAACCAATTGAATGAATTACATAATTAAAATATCATTTGAAAATTGTTTTATTTTTTTGTTTATTTTGCCTCAATTTTTTTACCAAGGAATATTTGAATTTTTAACTAAATTCTAAAACAAAACAAAAAAAAAAAAGATTTGAAAAACTATTTTTTTCGTTTTTTTTTTTATATAGTTTTTAACAATGAGGAGTTGGGGGATTATTTATGATAGATAACAACAACAAAAAAAAGTACTATTTGTATATTTGATTTCAAAAACCAAACTTCTATTGTTTTTACTCCCTTCTAGGTTTTACCCATAAATAAGAGGTTCTTCTCTTTCTCCATCGAATAAGGTAAATTCGAAATGGTATTGATTAATTTGAGCTCATTCAATAAGTATCACTTTTTTGTTACTCTAGAGACAAGATTTTTTAGCTCAGTTATATATAAATATGAATAATTCTCACACTGTTATAATTTGGTTTTTGTTCTATATATATTAGATGAGATTTACAAACCCTAAGCCACTATGTATGCCCTCACCTCATTTGACCGAAATGTAAATGTCAGTGACCTATTCTTCATGATTAATGCTGGAATATGGAATGATTAGGGTTAATTAACACTCATAATCAAATTGAAAAATACAAGATTAGTTATGTGAAAAATTATTAAAAATATAGCTCTATCGAAACACCTTTTTTGTAAGATTAATTATGTTTTTTTAGCACATCAATAATCTTTGGGGTTGGAGGATTCAAATCTTACCACTTGAACTAATTTTTTGTGTTTAATCTTCTTTTAGTTGGGCTAACTAACCGGTTTATAAGTTGGTTGTCAATTATGTCAACCGAAATCTTATATATCTACTTACAAATATATTTATTTTCACACCAACTTGGACGTAATTGTTTAGAAAAAAAAAATGGGACTTATAGATGTGTTACGTAGACTTAATTAATTTTATGAAACATTGTCAAACCTATGACTTTACAATAATTTTCTGATTAATTTGAAGAAACCAAAGTGCTCTCTTCATATGTTAATGTTAAATACAAAATTAGGATTAAGAAACAATAACAAATTCATTTCTTTCGTAGAAAAAAACAGAAGACTTGTTTTTATTCCACGATAAGATCATGACATATATATTGGTTTATTTGAAAAAGGAAATCCCACTAGTTAATGGATCAAAATGTTACAATATTTTCTTTAATTTTTTTTAATCCAAGTTGATTAATTTCTATTAATTGCTCTTTTAATAACAATTCAATAGATATCTTTCATATATAAACTACAAATATAATTAAATATGTGTAAGGAGATTGTATAAAAGGATGTTTGTTTCTTAGCTTGTTGCTTCTTCTACAATTTGGGGCATTCAAAAGTTCATAGTTTGTTGGATATTTGTGTTTGATTTGACAGTGGTCTTGTTTTGTTATTACATACAACACAAATATTTATGACAGTGAATGAGTGAATATGTTCCTGTCTAGAACCCTGTTTGCTTTTTTTATTGGTTTCTTCTTCTTCTTCTTCTTCATTGTTGGAATTCAATCTCAATCCACTAGGTTGCCTGCTGAGGAAGGTACTCACAAATCTTGTTTTTGTTCAACAATATTAAGATGAATATTTCTTGTTTTTGTTCAACAATATTAAGATGAATATTTGAACTTCTGGTTTTTTTTTTTTTTTTTTTAAATTATATCAAAGTTATATGTACTCGAATTTAGTTAAGCTACCTTTGAGACTGACAAAATACTCACACGGTCACCTTATATCTTTAGATATGTTCTATTAATGGGGAATAGAACCTAAGTACTCTATTAATATGAAATATGAAAGCAAAGTAATATTATAGGAGTTAGAAATTTCAAATCTATTTCATTGTAACTTATATTCGAATCTAAACATGAGTACCTTTCGAGTTTTTGTTTTGTAAATTAAGTACTTTTCTCGTTAGTGTATTACATTTGTATTATTCGTCTCTTTACTTTTCTTTGATTATAGTTCAATATTACATCTCGTTAGAGTGTATTACTTGGCTAGGACTCTCGTTGGCTATAATTAAAGAGATTTAAGTTACAAAATTGTGTGCCTCATTTCAAAAAATAAAATAGTGTGCCCTGTTTCGTTATGATTAAATATATATATATATATATATATATATACTGCCATTCCTCCATCCTATACATCCACACCCTTTTGAATTTAGAACAGAAAATCACAATTTTAGAGATGGATATTCAAACTTTGTAAAGTGTTAAAAAATATCTTTTTTTGTGTGATTAATTTAAGAGTTGGCCCGTTTAGTAATTTGATTACAAATTAAATATTTTCTTCCTCTATTTTTTGTCTATGTGTACTTTTGTTTAGTATAATCTGACCTTGAAAAAAAAATTCAAATTTATAAAGTTTCTAGGCCTTGGTAGGCTGTTCTTCCCTTGCCAAGGCAAAAAAATCCTTGAAGATCACTAAAACTTCACTTTCTTTATTTCTACTGGATTTTGTTTATTCTGTTTTTGGTGTAATTTGGTTTCATCTTGAAGTAGAGGAAAAAAGTATATCAGTGTCCATGAAATTTGTAACCATTTGGATTCTACCAATATATATAGGTTGAGCTAAAATTGTATGAAAAATGAACATTAAATTGGCTGGATATATATATGTTTCAGTGGAAGCTTTACAAGAAATAGGAGAGATTTTAGGAAAAAGAGACTGGAATTTCAGTGCAGATCCTTGCAATGGAGAGCA
>JBBMKA010083451.1:0-14074 GCA_037833695.1 Sechiopsis laciniata | reverse complement strand
CTACACTCCTAACATGCTTCTACAAATGAATCCTCACCGAAAACTCCTATAACGCAGCATAGCAATAAACACAAGTAAAAAGATAAAATCAGCCAATTTTATTACTATTACTAAATGTTCACAGCTATAACTACTCTTAAAAAAAATAATAAAAGTTAGAATTGGTGCGGTTGTAAAGTATGGAGTCCCCTTGTCATCGGCTCCCACGAACACCATCAAATGCTTTTCCTTGAGATTGGCGTTTGGCCAACCGACCAGCTCACCGAACCTTGGCTTCCTTCTTGCTATTTATAGAGATGAATTACTTGGCTATCAAGTTGAGGTGAGCTGGAAAATATTCATAAATGCAGGATCTCTTGATTTTCGCTGGGATTTCTTTGATTGACGCTCTCTTAATTGCTTGATTGATTATCTATTTGTTTCCTTCTTGGCATGATTCTTCGAACGAGACTTTCTTGTAAATGCGCGATTTCGCTAAGTGGATCGCCGTCTGCATTGATTCGTACTTCCCGCGTAAACGTTCTGCGTATTCCTGCATTGCATGATATTTTAGCGCATTTTATTCAATATTTGTACTTAAATCGCTAAACTGCGCTTGTGATGCTAAAGTATGAATGAATGCAACTTCCATTGGTTTTTACTCGTAATTTACTATTTTCGTCCACTTATTTCCTTTAATCCTCAAAATAATGAAAACTATAATAGCCTAAAATATGCTCTATTTGAGAGCTATCATCGACCAAGTCACTCCTCCTGTCGATCAACCAAAAAAGGCGTTGAATCCTGATGTGATGTCTGTTATGATTGCTGGTGACGAAAGTGATGACCGAATGACATAGTTAAAAAAAAAGCTCAAACAAATGATAAAAATAATTGAGGAAAGAGACTTAGAGATCGCTTACCTAAAAAATTAGATACAGAATCGAGAGACGGCTGCATTAAGCCAGAGCCCATATAAGCGAGTTAATGACAAAAGGAAGAACGTTCTCTTGGAAGGAAAACCACAACAACACTCAACTTCAGTCGCTTCCTTGTCCGTCCAACAACTACACGACATGATCGATCACACAATTAGAGCTCAATGTGGTAGACCCGTTCAAACTTCTCTTTTATACTTCAAGCCATACACAAAGAGAATAGACAACATGAACAACATAAGAATGCCTGCAGGGTACCAGCCACCTAAGTTCCATCAGTTTGATGGAAAGGCAATGTCAAGCAACAAGTCGCTCATTGAATAAAAACTTGTGAAACTGCTGGCACCCGAAGTGACCTTCTCGTCAGGCAGTTGTCTGACATTAAAAGGGAATGCGTTTCATTGGTATACTGATTTGGAGCCTGAGACAATAGACAGATGAGAAGAGCTAGAAAGAGAGTTTCTTAACCTGTTCTACAGCACAAGACGGACTATCAGTATGATCGAACTAACAAATGCAAAGCAGCAGAAGGGTGAGTTTTTCGTCAACTATATCAATCGATGGCGAGCTCTTAGTCTTGACTTCAAAGACTGCCTCATTGAAACTTCTGCGATCGACATCTATATCTAAGGCATGTATTAGAGACTGTAATACATCCTGAAAAGAATCAAGCCTCGCACCTTTGAAAAGCTAGCCACCCAAGCTCATGATATGGAGTTGAGCATTGATATGAAGGGGAACAAAGATTATCTAGTACTAGAAAAGCTAAAGTAAAAGAAGGATTTTAAGGCCACGAAAAAAGCTATGAAAAGCGTGATTAAATAATCAATGACGGTCAACGCCACCCTAGTAAAACTTCTCTCAAAAGGAAAGGAAGCAAGACTTCAGAAGCGGCCTGTTGTAGATCATAGACGTCGTCTAACATTGCAGGAAAGACAAGAAAAAGTCTATCAGTTTTCGAACTCTAACTTTGCTGATATGTTAGAGCAACTACTGGAAACAAAACTCATCCAGCTGCCAGAATGCAAGCAACCCGAGGAGTTAGGCAAAGTAAATGATCCTAACTATTATAAGCACCATCGCATCGTTAGCCATCCCTTTGAGAAATGCTTCGTTCTAAAAGAGTTGATTTTGAGGTTGGCTAGAGAAAAGAAAATTGAGTTGGACTTAGAGGACGCAGCTCAAGCAAATCATGCTGCTACGGTTCCTCAGCCCAAAGCACAACCATCGAAGAGTACCAATGCTTGATTCAATTTGGATCCTTAGAGCCCATTGTTGTTCATTTTCAAAAGAAATTCTTAGACTGAAATCTTAAAGAGGAAACCTTTCAACAGGCTTGTGCTCTAGAAAGATCCAATTCGGTGCCAACTGAAGATGAAAATGAAGGTTGAACCATTGTAACATGTCGTAGAAGGCAAAGATATACTTATGTCGAGAAGGAATCACCTCTACTCAAAAAAAAAAAAGACGAATAGATCTCCAAAGGGGAAAATAAAAGAGTTACGAGGAAATACAAGCCTATCGTGGAAGAAAGTGAAGATTTCCCACGGGTACGTCTTGCGGTAACGTTGGCTGATTTCTTTCCACGAAAATTTCTTGGCAAACTATTTAAAGAGGAAGCAATAGACATTGCTGCATGTCATGTGATTTGCACAAGTGATGACTCGACAAGTTCTTCAAAAGCTACTATTGAGCCTAAATGTATGTCCAGCTTTAACATAGAGGATTTGTTATCACTCTCTGAGATGGATAAAAACTCTCTTATCGAGGTATTGTTGGACTCAAGTAGTGAGAATGTTAAAGCACCTGCAACCTTGCGCATAGTTTGCCATGCATGTTGATAAATTTCATTGATAAAGACCTATTGTTGGGATCAAAACCTCACAATCGTCCTTTATATGTCTCGGGCTACATACGGGAGCAAAGAGTTGGTCGAATTCTCATCGATAATGGTTTGACGGTCAACATAATGTCTAAGGTAACCTTGAAGCAACTAGGCATTTCCATGGAATAGCTCTCAGACAGTAAATTGTTAATCCAAGGCTTCAATCAAGGCGGACAACGAGCCATTGGCATGATACGATTAGAGGTCATCATTGGCAAATTAAGTGTCGCTGCTTTATTTCATGTTATAGATTGCAAGACGACATATCGACTACTGTTTGGATGCTCTTAGATCCATGAAAACCGAGTTATTACTTCCTCGTTGCATCAATGCTTTAAATTTTACCAAGTTGGTGTCAAGAAAGTAGAAGTTGACACAAATCTATACTTAGAGGCCGAGTCTCATTTTACAGATGCAAAGTTTTACATGAAGAATGAGAACAGGGAAAAAATAATACCAGAAGAGATTCATTCGATAAAAGAGAATGGTAATGGTAAGCTAAAGCCGGATGATGATGTCAAAAAGAAAGGTGAAGTGAGAGAAAACAAGTCGTGCCATATAAAGAGTGAGACTTCGACGAGTCTAGTAGCTCCTCAGATTTCGAAAGATGAGAAAGCTTCAACATCACCTATCTTACGCTATGTTCCTTTGTCCCGACGAAAAAAAGGCAAAACACCTTTTGTCGAATGTTCAAAAAATTTGAAAATAGGTGATATCGAAATGTTGAAAGAAAATTTCACAACTCCTTTGACATAGATAACAAAGCAATGGAGTCAGAGGAATGCAGATGATAAAGTGAAAGTGATGTTGCCTTAGAGACGAACAAAAGAAGGGTTTGACCCCAAAGCGTACAAACTTCTAGCTAATGCTGGATATGACTTCACAACTCATACTGAGTTTAAACGCTTAAGTATCTTTAAAAATCAAGCTGAGCTTTTATCGACGCAAAAGAAACTGTTGAAGAAAGTTTACGCTCTGTCCACGTCAAGAAAGAGACTTGGATATAAGTCACTTGAACCAGTTCGCATAACAAGAAGGGAGAAGGCAAATGTGGCAGATACCAACCACATAACGATTGAAGTGGTTGAAGAATCAAAGGGAGAAAAGAATGTTGGCCATAAATTACCCGCTCTTGAATGCATTGGATCATCAAATCCTTATGTGTCAGCACTTCAAAAGTTGGGTACGTCAAAAGAAAAAAAGAAAGAAACATTCGCTTTCATCGATAAAATGCAATAATCGGTCTTTGAAAGATTGAGTAAACCTATAAATGAGAAAGAAATGTCGTCTTAGGGCGAAGCACAACCATCTGCTCTTCTAAGTTAAACAAACAAACAAAGATTAAAAATGGTACTAGATCAACTAAAGTGGTGTCCCGACCCTTAGTTTTCCAAAGATTGAGCATAACCACGACAAAAGACAAAGGCATACCAAGTCCATTTTTTATTGAATCTCTTGTAAAAGTTTAAGGGAAATTGGAAAAAATATGTCGTCGAGTAAAATAAGAAGCGATAAAGACATATACAGCGCTGTCCCATTCAGCATGAAGAGGAAAATGTTTGTTACAGTTGAAACTGAAGGTTTGCTAAGAGTAAAGCGACATGATGTTATCTTCACTAACCCACGAGAAGAGGATATAGAGCAAACGGAAAGTGAGTTTTCATGTCATCACATCACTATTATATAAGAGACAGAGTTAGAGATGGGTGAAGAGGATGTCGATGAAGCGCCACTTCCATTAGAAGATTGCATTTAGTCGACGATGGATGAGCTTAAAGAAATAAACCTTGACACGAAAGAGGAGCCACGCCCAACTTTCATAAGCATGTTGCTTACGATCGTAGAAAAGTCTGAATATTTAAGTCTACTTACTACTACAAAGACATCTTTGCTCAATCATACAAAGAAATGATAGGAATTGATCCAAAAGTAGCAGTCCATTGCCTAGTTGTTAGACCTGAATCTCGATCAATCAAGCAAGCTCAACAACGTTTTAGACCAGAGCTTATCCCACAGATAGAAGTCGAAGTGAATAAGTTGATTGAAGTTGGGTTCATCCATGAGGTAAAATATCCAACATAGATCACCAACATCGTTCCAGTAAGAAAGAATAACGGGCAACTTCATGTCTGTGTAGACTTCCATGACCTAAATACAGCATGTCCAAAAGACGAATTTCCATTACTCATCACTGAAATCATGGTTGACGCCACTATGAGGCATGAAGCTTTGTCTTTCATTGATGGATCATCTAGCTATAATCAGATAAGAATGGCTTTTGATGATGAAGAAATAACAGCTTTCTGAACCTCGAAGGTAATATACTGTTACAAAGTCATGCCGTTCAGATTGAAGAATGCCAGTGCAACCTATCAGCGAGCAATTTAGAAGATTTTTTATGACATATTGTACAAACGTGTTGAATGTAATGTTGACGATCTCCTGGTTAAATCTGTAAAGCGACAAGATAACCTAGAAGATCTGAAGGTAGTCTTCGATCGTCTAAGAAAGTACATCAAATAAAGATTAATCCTCTCAAATATACATTTAGAGTGACTTTGAGAAAATTTCTAGGTTTCGTCGTAAGCATCGAAGAATTGAGATAGATCAGTCCAGGATTAATGTCATACAGAAGATGCAGCTGCCAAAGAACTTACACGAGCTTAGAAGTTTCCAAGGCACCTAGCTTACATCCAAAGGTTCATCTCCAATCTGGCTGATAAATGCCATCCTTTTCAAAGATTGACATTTGGGTGGGAAGCATGTCAAAATGCCTTCGAAAGCGTAAAGAAGTATTTGCTTAACCCGCCAGTCTTAGGAGCCCCTATAGCTAAAAAACCATTGATTTTATACATCACTACCTAAGAAAGATCGTTAGGGGCATTGTTTGCACAAGAAGGAGAAGAGGAAAAAAAAGCGAGCATTATACTACCTAAGCCGAACTCTTTTAGGAGAAGAATTAAACTACTCTCCCATCGAAAAAATGTGTTTTGCTCTATTCTTATCCATCGATAAGTTGAGGTATTGTATGCAGGCATTCAGTGTACAGCTAGTTACAAAGGCTGACCTAATCAAGTACATTCTGTCTCGACCAATCATTTTGGAGCATTTGGCTAAATGGGATATTCTACTTCAGCAGTACGACATTGTTTATGTCCCGTAAAAGGCTATGAAAGGACAAACGTTGGTAGATTTTCTGGCAGACCATCTTGTCCCCTCAGATTTTAAGTCGTGTGAAGACTTTCCTGACGAAAAGGTTTTTCTTGTTGAAATCAAAAACCCATAGACAATGTATTTTGACGGTGCAGCACAAAAAAATGAAGTAGGCGCAGACGTTGTCTTTATTTTGCCCGAAAGGCATATGTTGCCTTACAGCTTAAGACTCAGCAAACTATGTTCGAATAATGTTGCAATGTATCAGCCCTCATCATCGGTTTTCAAATGGCTGTCGAAATTGGCATAAAGTACATAGAGATATTCGGTGATTCAAAATATGTGATATGCCAAGTCCTACTCCAGTACGATACAAAGCTTGAGGATTTGAAGTCATACTTTATGTATGCCAGACAATTACTGAAGAAGTTCGACAGCTTCATCATAGAGCACGCTCCATGGTCGAAGAATCATAAGGCAGATGTATTGGCTAACTTGGCTACTACTTTGACGATCTCTAATGGGGAAAGTATGAGCATTGCACTTTGTCAAAAATGGGTCATGCCACCAGCCGAAAATGAATATCATGAGACCAATGCAATATATGTTTGTGAGATTGAAGAAGAAGAAGTCTGGCGTCAAGCTATCATTGACTACCTTCAACATGGAAAACTCCCTATAGAGCCTCAGCGTAAGGTAGATATACGAAGGAGAGCTGTTCGATTTGTCTATTACAAAGAAACATTTTTTAGTCACTTATATGAAGGGCTTCTTCTCAAATGCTTGGGAAAGGAAGAGTCGAATATAGCACTAGAGGAGGCGCACTCAAGCATTTGTGAAGCTCATTAATCCGGTCTAAAGCTTCATTTCCAGCTAAAGAGAATGGATTATTATTAGCCTACTATGGTTCGAGATTCAATGGAACATGTAAAAAATGTGAAGCCTGTCAATTTCATGCAAATTTTATACATCAACCGTTAAAGCCTATTCATCTAACCATTGCTTCGTGGTCATTTGAAACATGGGGACTTGATCTCGTAGGTCTTAGAACTCCAAAGTCATCAGCAGGTCACTCTTATATTTTGGCTACAACTGATTACTTTTCAAGGTGGACTGAATCGATCCCTCTACGAGAAGCGAAGAAAGAAAATATTGCAAATTTCATCCAAACACATATTATCTATCGTTACGGCATTCCCCATTACATTATGACAGATAATGGAAGACAATTGTAAAAAATCTTGATGGATAAGTTATGTGAAAAATTCCACTACAAGAAGTACAAGTCATTCATGCACAATGCAGTGGCAAATGGATTGGTTGAAGCGTTCAACGAGACCTTGTGCAATCAAATGAAGAAGATAGTCTCTAAGGCAAAGAGGGATTGGCAAGAAAGAATCAGTGAAGTATTATGGGCCTATCAAACTACACTTCGTACACCTACAGGATTCACTATGTAGTCCTTAGTCTATGGAGTAGAGTTGTACTCTCGTTAGAAAGAGAACTCCCATCACTCCGAATGGCGGTACAAGAAGGGTTGACAGTTGAAGAAAATGCAATACTTCGCCTCCAAGAGTTAGAAGCATTGGATGAAAGAAGACTTGAATCTCAGCAAGCATTACAGTATTATCAAGCACAAATGATCAAGGCTTTTAACAAAAATGTCAAGCCTCGTTCGTTTCAAGTTGGGGACCTTGTGCTCACCGTTAAAAGACCTATCATCACGACACGACATACTGGCAATAAGTTCACACCTAAATGGGATGGACCCTATGTTGTTAAAGAAGTCTACACTAACGAAGCTTACAAAATTATGGATAAAGATGGACTAAAGATAGACCCGATCAACGAAAAGTTTCTTAAAAAGTTTTATGCTTGATGATGTAACACTCATTGACGTATGAGTATAAACTACAAGCTATGTAAATGAACTACGTTATGACTTGATCCCTTCCTTACGTAAAAAACTTGATGAATTTTAAGTTTAGTCGTTGAAAAAAATGATCGATCCAAGTTATATAAATGAACTATGTTATGAGTTGATTCCTTCATTATAAAAGGGTACATAGGCAACTTTGTGAATTTAAGTTCAATCACAGTAAAGCAAAAAAAGTTCATAATGAAAGCTCTTATTTTATTTATGATAAAGGAGGCCGAATCGGCTGATACAATGAGTAAAAAAAAATAGCATTGTTCCTATCATGTAGCAAGTCTATGTGAAAAAAAAAACGATAAAAAAAAAGGTAAAACATCAAATTATAATCCAGCAGCCTTCGTCGCTCACTTGCAAAGGTTTCTTCAAGCCTTTATAGTGCCCGTCTATTGTTGCTAGCAGCATGGGCCTCCACAGTTGCACGCATTGCTTCCTCAAGCTAAGAAATTTTTTGTGTATCTAGGCTGATAGTGTTTCCTCCGCAGAAATAAGTTCAAAAATGCTTTTACATTTGGCTTTTAGCTCCTTTATCTTTTGAGACACGTCTCTAAATTGCTTGTGAAGGGAACCTTTCTTCTCATTTGAGGCTTGCATATCTGACAATGCCTTCTCCATACCTTCTTTATGTTTTAATAGGTCTTCATCATCACTGGCTAAGGCATGTTGGGGAACGACCGTATGTTTCAAGTCGTTGTACATGTGTATTTTCTCAAGGTATTCCTTCATCGATGTCCGAATGAGGGTTAAATCAGTCGAAGAAATGTCCGAGATGCCTTGGAATACTGTCTCCATAGTTGACTCAAGGGAGCCAACATTCTCAAAAGCTGCATTCTCTATATAGTTTTGACTTGAGCCCACATGTTAATGGCAGATTTATGAATTGCCCCGGTAATAATTTCATCATGGTAAGATGCGAGGGTATGGTATACATGGTGTCCGTGTCCCTTTGCTCCTATGGGGGTCCTTTGTGCCCATTGCTCTTGGTAGGGATCCTCGTTGTCCCCTTGCTCCTGGCTCTTAGTGGGTTGATTGACTTCATTGATCGGCATATTGAGTTATTCCATATGGATAGGAGGAGCATGACCGATAGCCGAGTGTGATGCCTGCAAGGAAGAAAGAGAGTCAACTTGTGAAAAAGGGTATACTTAAAAAAAAAAAAAAAAAAAAAAAAAAAAAAAGGAACATTAGAAAGAATGATGCTCACCATAGGCAAGACCAACTTTAGGTGCTCTACATCATTTGAGGGGCCTTAAAAAGGGGTGTGATCCATTTCTGGAGATTTATCTACCTTCTTTCGTCTTTTCTAATGACGATTCTCGTTGCTGCTACAACTCTTACCTCCACCTTTACGAATGCGTTTAGGATGGATTACAACTTCGGGCATTGGTGCATGTTCAGTTTCTTTCACTTCTTCTACATTCACATCTCTATGGGTTTTATGTTTAACAGAGGAAGATTTAAACTATCCACAAGAAGCTAGATAGCGTCTTCCATGTATTTGCCATGCTTTTCTCCCCACCGATCTTTGTAAGAGTCAATAATTTGGGTATGAGGGTTCAACTCACATGCTAGAATGTATACTTTTGAAGATGTTGATAGTTGGCTGCAACTTTTCCAATAATAAAGGATGTTGTTGAGATTGATGCGAGGAAAATTTTTGTTACATTGGTTGGGCACATCTTGATAAATGCTGAATTGACGACCAAATCTATATAGGTTATAAGCCTCAAGGGTCATCAACTTCCCGTAACGAGAAGATAAGTAGAATGATCAGAAGCTCATAAAATAGGATGCAAATGCAAATGATAATTTTTTGATATCATGTAGTCTTAACTCTTAAAGGGGTGTTCGCATGCAACATTATTGCTTCATCTCGATGGATCAATTGATGAGCCTTAAAACAGTTTAAGTGTAGTGCACCCCTTGCTCTAGAGAATTAAGCCATCTCTTTACCTTTGATAGGGTTTATGATCTTATGATGAGTGCCAAAGTAGCGGGCAAGCCAACCATGCACATAGTGAATAGGAAAGTAATTGCCTGAGCGCCCAATAGAAGACGACATGTTCGACATTTGGCCAAAACCATAATAAATATTCGACGTAGCTGGCACAGCCAGGTTGAAGAGTCATCCTTCGACCATGAGGGATGCGACCTTAAACACACCAGGACAGAGTAAGCAACCGCTCTAGAGAGGGAATACGAACAGGCATAACCAACATGAAAGAAAAGTAGCTTAGCACGTCTCATCCTTCATGTTTTCTGTTACGCCAAGTAAATGGAAAATCTCTTATTCTTTTTCTGTCCAATTATGAGTCTCTAGAATAGATCCATCAGGATTATGAGTTGAATCAGGACGCGATTTTTTCTTTGATCTTCTACCAGGAGGCCTGTCGTAATTTTTCTCCCCTGTAAACAAAAACAAGATCCATGTGTCTATTAGAATCATTTGCCTATCTTTTGTTGGGAAGCAAGAAGATGGTACGCATAAAAAAGATACTAGCAACTGGTTGGGAGGGATTGAGAACATCCGCTTAGTCCCAATATATCTTTATAATCGAGAATGACTTCATCGTAAAATGCACATTTGACAAAAGTCTGCCCCAATTGCCACATATCCCATAGCGAAATAGATATATCCTCAGCTGATGTATGAAGGATGTTTGTTGAAGGACACTAGGCTTCAAAAAAAGCTCACATCACGTGGTTGTTGCAGTCATAGGTGTACAGGGAGGCCATTATCGCTAAAAGCATTCCAGCATTCTTCAATGGTTCGGCATTTCGAAAGACCGTAAACTCTAGCCATTCCCAGTAAAGATCCACATAAGAAAATTCACCATTAAGCTTAAGTGAAGAAGCCCAAAGAATATGTTCTTCTATGATTCGACACCCTAACGTCAGTTCTGGTTTCACAAATGGACTTATTGTATGTATAGGAGAGTCTAGAATCCATGTTGTAGCAGATGAATGTTTATTTAGGGATCTCTTTATAAACCATTGTGATAGAAAAATTAAATCTCTGAAATCAAGTCTCATCTCTCTGTATGGTTCGTCGATTGAAAAACTTGTTCCCTCACGAAAAGATTGATCCTTATGGCTCAAAATAACGAGGCTGTGCTCAGTAGAATTTGAAATCTCTATGAAATATGCCATTTTCGTGAATAAAAAAAAGTTAATTAGAATTACGGAGTTTCGTAAGCAATCTATAAGTACAAACAAAATTTGAAAATGGTATAATGAAGGTTAAAAAAAAATAAAAAGACAACAAAAAATAAGGGTAAAAAAAGGGGGCCAAGGTTTTGGTAAAATTGTAAACACCTCATTTTGGGCACCCCCAAGTATCCATGACACTCTTTCATAACTTCATGAGAAGTGTCTCACAATTTCTTCTCAGAATCAAGGTCTTTTATAGCGCATCCCCATGACAAGGTCGTTTATGGCTCATCCCGCGGTAAGGTAGCTTATAGCACATCCCACGACAAGGTCGTTTATAGCGCATCCCGAGACAAGGTCATTGATTCTGAGAAGAAATCGCGAGACACTTCTCACGAAGTGACGAAAGAGTGACATGGATACTTGGGGGTGCCCAAAATGAGGCGTTTAAAATTTTACCAAAACCTTGCCCCCTTTTTTTTTACCCTTATTTTTTGTAGTCTTTTTTTTTTAACCTTCATCATACCATTTTCAAATTTTGTCTGTACTTATAGATCATTTACGAAACTCCGTGACTCTAATTACCTTTTTTTTTTATTCAGAATAATGGAATATTTCACAGAGATTTCAAATTCTACCAAGCATAGCCTCGTTGTTTTGAGCCATAAGGATCAACCTTTTCGTGAGGGAACAATTCTTTCAATTGACAAACCATACAGAGAGATGAGGCTTGATTCCGGAGATTTAATTTTTCTATCACAATGGTCTATAAAGAGATCCCTAAATAAACATTCACCTGCTACAACATGGATTTTACACTTCCCTATACATACAACAAGTCCATCTGTGAAACCAGAACCAACGTTAAGGCTTCAAATTATAGAAGAACATATTCCTTAGGATTCTTCACTTAAGCTTAATGCTAAATTTTCTTATGTGGATCTTTACTGGGAATGGCTAGAGTTTACGATCTTTCAAAATGTCGAATCATTGAAGAATGTTGGAATGTTTTAAGCGATAATGGCCTCCCTCTACACTTATGACAACAAAAACCACGTGATGCGAGCTTTTTTTGAAGCCTAGTGTTCTTCAACGAACACCCTTCATACATCAACCGAGGAAATATCTATTTCACTATGAGATATGTGGCAATTGGGCAGACTTCCTATTAAAGGTGCATTTTACGATGAAGTCATTCCCGATTATAAAGATATATTGGGTCTGAGTGGACGATCTCAATCCCTCCCAATCAGTTGCCAGTATCTTTTTTATGCCTACCATCTTCTTGCTTCCCAATAAAAAGGTAGGCAATTGATTCCAATAGACACATGGATCTCATTTTGGTTTATAGGGGAGAAAAAATACGACGGGCCTCCTAGTAAAGATCAATGAAAAAATTTTCCCCTGATTCCACTCGTAATCTTGAAGGATCTATTCCAGAGACTCGTAATTTGACTGAAAAAGAACAAGAGATTTTCCATCTACTTGGCATAACAGAAAACATGAAGGATGAAATGTGTTATGCTACTTTTCTTTCATGTTGGTTATGCCTGTTCGTATTCCCTCTCCGGAGCGGTTGCTTACTCCATCCTGGTATGTTTAAGGTTGCATCCCTCATGGTCGAAGGAAGACTCTTCAACCTGGCCGTGCCAGCTTTGTCAAATATTCATTACGGACTTGGCCAAATATTAAACATGTCTTCTTCTATTGGGCGCTTAGACAATTGCTTTCCAATCCACTATGTGCATGGTTAGATTGCTCGCTACTTTGGCACTCATCATAAGGTCATAAACCTTGTCAAAGGTCTAAGGATGGCTTACTTCTCTAGAGAAGGGGGTGCACGATACTTAAACGGTTTTTAGGCTCATCAATTGATCTATCAAGGTGAAACAATAATGTGGCATGCGAACACCTCTTCAAGAGCTAAGGCTGAAACTCTCCATGATATCAAAGGATTATCATCTGCATATGCATCTTATTTTATAAGCCTTTGATCGTGCTACTTATCTTCTTGTCACGGAAAGTCGATGATCCTTGAGGCCTGTAACCAGTATAGATTTGGTGGTCAATTCGGCTTTTATCAAGATGTGCCCAACCAATCTAACAAAAAATTTCCTCGCATCAATCTCAACAACATCTTTTATTATTGGAAAATTTGAAGTCAACTATCAACATCTTCAAAAGTATACATTCCAGCACTTGAGTTGAACCCTCATACCTAAATTACTGACTCTTACAAAGAATGGTGGAGAGAAAAGCCTGGCAAATACATGGAATACGTTATTCAGCTTCTTGTGGATAGTTTTAAATCTTCCTCTGTTAAACATAAAACCCATAGAAATGTGAATATAGAATAAGTGAAAGAAATTGAACATGCACCAACGTCAGAGGTTGTAATTCACCCTAAACGCATTCGTGAAGGTGAAGGTAAGAGTTGTAGCAGCAACAAGGATCGTCATTGGAAAAGACGAAAGAATGTAGAAAAATCTCTAGCAATGGATCACACCCCCTTTGAAGGCCCCTCAAATGATGTAGAGCGCCCAAAGCCGATCTTGCCTATGGTGAGAACCATTATTTCTAATGTTCCATTTTTTTTAATTACACTCTTTTTAACAAGTTGACTCTCTTTTCTTCTTTGCAGACATCACACTCAGCTATCGATCCTACTCCTATCTATATGGAACAACTCAATATGCTGATCAATGAAGCCAATCAACCCACTAGGAGCCAGGAGCAAGGGGACAACAAGGACCACTACTAGGACAAGGGGACACAAAGGACCCCAACAAAGAGCAAGGGGACACGAACACCATGTTGATCGGTTGAAACTGCCTAAAATATTCTAACAATCTGATTGGTTTACACACTAGCATACAATGCTACAACATTCAACAGATAGGCACGCAATTATACGTGGTCATGTGCAATCAAGTGATAAATTTACAAGTCATCTCTACAAGGACTGGTTTAACTCTAGATAAGTGTTAATCGAAAAGTCAAGTACAGAAAGTAAAGGGAAATTTGGTGAGTGATGAT
>JBBMKA010083410.1:0-14078 GCA_037833695.1 Sechiopsis laciniata | reverse complement strand
GTTTTAGTTAGAATTTCATTTAAAATATCAAAACCCCCTTTTAATTTATTTTTTAAACATTGAGAAATTAATTCATACCTCCTTTGGGATTCGACCTGGTTCCACTATTTCTACAAGTTAGAGTTAGTAAATCAATTTTATTTTGGCGGGCTTCGACAACCGGACCACCTCATAGTCCCCTCCCTAGAAAATAGATATTTCTAATTAGAAAACTTGATATACAAGATTAAAATAGACATTTCTCATTATAGGTATTTAATGAGGCAAACCTAAATTTCATGGTTTATTTTTTTTATTATTATTTTTTTAAGTTGAGGGAGAGAACAAATACCTATTCTTAGAATCGAACTCGTGACTGTGAAGTTAAAATAGATTACCATCCATCTAGATAATCAACGTGTCACCAATCCACTCGATCCTATATTTTATTGTTAGTATAGGAATAACCATAAAAAGCATCCCAAGAAATAGTTTGTTAGAGTACATGTTGACAAATAATCATGTCTCGATCAATACACATTTTGTTAATTTATAATGATATCAAGAAATTCTATTTTTTGCTCGTTATTATGTTGATAGTGATAGTTGTTTTACATTAATGACACGAGAAAAGTTTAAATCATGTTAAACTTTCATGCTCACTTATCTAATTTAATTTGATGCTCCTTTCATTGATTTATTTATTTTTTGAGTTTAAAATGAAATAGATCGTAACTCAAATTAGACCACATATATGTGGACATGAAAGTTTTAGTAAAGTTTAGGTCATGCTTGACATGACCTAAAATTTTCTCTGATTAACACCACCACGCATTAATGCTTTCATTACTTTAAACATGACAATTTTTGACACTCTCTATCCCACAACAATTTTTCTGTTAAATAATATTATAAAATTTTAGATCATACACTATGCTCTTGGATGGTAAAGGAAGATTTAAAATCATACACATATGTTTAAGATTGATGAAGAGAATTTTATAAGACTCTTTTATCTAAGATTAGTGAAGAATGATCTAGACCATGAAAATTGTCCAAAGTAAAGGTTGTTGCAAAATAGTTTTTTTTTAAGAACTTTTTATAATGTCCTTTTAATTAGTTTGTGATAAGTGATAACTACTTTATTTTTACACAAATGATCTTTGCTTTTGATATAAATTTACACACTTAATTGCAATTTTAAGATTTTAAATCTTATTTACTGTTCTTATTTTCATGTATATGTTTTAGTGCTTTAATTCGAAATATCCTATTTAATTTTTTTTTTTTGAAAACTGAGTAATTAGAGCTTCGTTCCCCTATATCTAGGGCACCACTAGCCTATCCCTAAGCTATGACACCGGGATACTTCGAAAGGTATTGTAGTTTAAGCGCTTTCCAGCGGCCTTAAATCAGAGATCTCCTAAGGAAACATGTCTTGAAGTCTTTAGCCTCAACCACTGGGCTGCCCATTGTTTTAAAATCCTTGTGCAAATCTGGGTAGATTCATTCAGAAGAGATTGTTTCTAAATGTATCATTTTAATGTCATAGATCTACCTTGTGTTGATACCGAAAAATGGTTCCTCGGGATCAACTATAATATTTATATTACCGGGATGAGAATGCCTATAAAATGACAAAATAGTGTTAGACATCGGTGTGGTGTGAGCCATAAAATCTTCGATGCCTAAGTCATAAGTGGTTGGAAAATAAGTAGAGTGTAGAGAGCTTTGAGAGTTTGATCAGAGTAGCTTAGGTTAGAATGCTTAGGATTAGCTTGTTGGACTTCTGATCATTATATAGCCATCAGACTGGTAACTGCTCTGGACACATTTAATATGACGCATTATGGTGCCGATTAATGACGAAATCGGTTATAACGTTTCTGTCATTAACCTGGAGATAAATGAGTTCGTAACTCCCAGCTGTTACTCGCCCGCCTATTTATTCTATTCGTACTATTGGAATGGCTTAAAGCATAATAGCCTTAGGGGAGATGAAACAATTGAGACCAACTCTCGAGGGGGGTTAACTCTTCCTTAGTCCGACCCCTCGACGAGTCGGTTTCCCTTTGGGGGGGTCGATCTCCCTTTAGCCGACCCTCGGGGGGTCGGCTCGTCCTTCAGTCAATCCCTTGGAGGGTCGATTTTCCTTAGACCGACCTTCAAAGGGTCGTCTCGTCTTTTGGCTGACCCCTCGAGAGGTCAGTTTCCCTTTGGCCGACCCTCGAGGGGTCAGCTCTCCTTTAGGCCTCGACGACTTCTGAAGGACCAGCTCCCTCCTTCGTCTTTCTCGAAGAGAGAATTTCAATTTACTTTTCTTAAGGTTTCGTAGGTTTTTGTGATTAACAAATATTTTAACGACCGCACCTTATTTTCTTAGATCATGATATTTCCACAATTACTTAATGGAAAAGCTTTTTTTAATATCATCTGGATTGTATTTTTATGTGCCTCACATAAATTGAAGTATCTTTGCAAAGTTTTTTTAAAAAATAAATTTTATAAATTTTATCATTGGATAACCTAAGAACTATGACATATTTCACCTAAAAGTTAGTTCCATTGAAATTTAAGCATTAGAAAATTATAACTTTATTTTTCTTAAATAGTAATTATAACTATTATTTTGATAGTTGTTAAGGTAAAGGTCGGCCTTATTAGAATGCCCAAAATCTAGGCTACACTTTAAGCATTTTGCACTAGCTGGATCTTGAGGCTCCACCTATTGATTTATTGTCTCAATTTTGATCCCCATACATATCTTGTTTTTTTTTTTTTTTTTTTTTATTTAATAGAAATATACATATCTTGTTTGATAGACTTTAAGTTTTATTGTTGAATGTAACAAATTCTAGAGCGTGTCTTAGATGCACAGATAAGGAGACATTTTGTACCTTAAAAATACGTTTATCTCTAACATGGTATACTAGGAAGGGCCCTCCTTGCTTAACTTCACTAGAGAAGAAATTAGTCTATGAATTATCATTTCTTTTTTTAGTCAATTATTCTTAGTTTTTTTTTTTTTTGAAAAAAATTAGTAAATAATAATAGTTTTTTTTTAGTTAAGATGAAAGACTAATAGCTCAAAACTATTTTCCGAAAAAATTTAACAATATTATTAGATTAATTATATTTGTAATTGTAATTAGTAAAAGTTTAGTTCATAGTAGTTGCACGATTAGTTGTTTAAGTTAGTTAGTTTGTTATGTCACTCAACTTCGTTTTATAACTGTATAAATCATTCCTTAGAAGAAATGAATATTACTTCAGTTTCTCTTCATTGATTCATTTCTGTTATGGTATCAGAGATGAAGTAGTTCTTCTACTAATTTCTCTTTCTATTCATTCTTACTCCCTTGTTGTTCTTTTTTTCGCCATGGAAACGTTTCAAGTATCATCTATTCCTTCTCAGCGTGAAAGGCCAACGAACGAGGATATACGCAGAGCCCCTATTATCTCCATCATCCTAATATAGAAAATCTTGTACTCGCCTCGAAGATTTTCATAGAAGAAAACTACATAACCAGAAGTAGGTCAATGACGATTGTGCACTCGATTCGAAACAAGTTAAGGTTCTTTGACGAAAAAATAAAAAAGCTGATCGATGAGAATCTTTTGCCTCGATGGACGGGCAATAATCACGTCGTCATAGTGTGGATCTTGAACTCATTTTCACGATCGATTTCATCTAGCATTTTCTTCTCTAATCCACTCATACAATTTGGTTGGATCTAAAAGAACGATTTCAGAAGCAAAACAACCCTTGTCTCTATCACTCAAAGAAGAAGATTACTTCGCTTAAGTAGCTAGGATCAAGATTCGATCATAGCTTACTTCTCCAAGATGAACAGACTTTGGGATGAGTATACTTTCTATAAACCAGCTTGTACGTGTGGTAAGTGCACCTGCGATGTGGAGTAATGTCGATTAAAACTTCGCACAATATATTTGATATTTTTTTTAATGGCCCCCAATGATCGATTCAGCCATACAAGGTCACAAATCTTGCTGAAAGATCTAGCACCTGAAATTACTAAAGCCTTCGTATTAATCGTTCAAGAAGAAGAGCATAAGTTTGATGATGATGGTGAAGTGGCTGTTGTTTTAGCAGTGAACAATCAGACCAACGGCTCTCAATCTGGACATCATTCGAACTATTCTTTGAAAAGAAAGCCCTAACCTGTGTGTACGCATTGTAAGATTCAAGGTCGCACTATGGACAAGTACTATAAATTGCACGGATACCCCCCCAAAAAGGAAGGTATGCCTAGAAAACTCAAAACACCTTTTCCTATAGTGCTATAAATATGTCTTCTCCTACCGTTACATCACAAATCAAAATGTTGCTGAAGACCTTTCCATGGAAGAATCTTTGGTTCAGTGTCAGAACATCTTCAATAGGCTACATTCCAAGTTGAATGCCGCAAAAGATGGTCCTGAGGTCTCTTACAAAGGTGATCAAACGACTACTGTGGTCTCTTCTTCGGGTATGCACTTGATAGGTAAATCCTATCTCATTTGTTCTATTTTTTAATGGAATATAGTAGACTCTAGAGCCTCCACCCATATATGTTGTAATAACCCAAGTCCTTGGTGTTTTATTTAGAATAAAAGAGAATATGGGTTTGGTGGAATTGATGGCAGTTTTGAAGTTTATGTCCAAAAGGAGGGTAGTGTGGTCTTTTGGCACTTCTTATTTAAGCCAAATTGTGGATCCCTAGGTCTTAATGTGCATTGTTCATCTTCATCCTTGAGCCTTCTTCCCCATTTTTTTTGACCAGCTTGTCTTTGCCAGAGATGACTTCGTCGTCGCAAGGGTTGCGGGTTCGTCATTGCTTGCATGGGTGTTGTTGTCTACGGAGTGGAACTGAGTTCTGCATTGTGCGTCACTGTCATTAGTGGTTGGGAGTGTGTCGTCGCTGCAGGGCTGTTCTCCGCCGCCGTCTGCGTTTGCAAGAGAAGGAGTTGAGGTTCGACATGGGTTTCATGACTAAGAGTGTGCACACATGGGTCGTGGGTAGTGGGCTCGAGTCGTCGTGAGACCCCAGCGCCGCTTTTTTAGGTGAGTTGTCGTCGCCATCTCGGTGTCGCCGTCGAAGGATCGCTGTCGTCGCTGCTGGTCAGCATCGTCAGAGTTGTGGGTAAGGTTCTTTCTCTCTCTTATTTTAGGGTTTTAAGTTAATGGGTTCTAAATGAAGGAGAAGGTGGATGTTTGGGTTCAAGTTTAAAGTTATTTAAGTTGAGAATAAGGTTGTTTGTTTGCAAGGTTTAAGTCATTTAAATGAGGGATAAGAATTGTTTGTTTGCAAGTGTTGAGATATTTAAATAGTAGATTGACCATGTTTGTTTGTTGGTTTAAGGCTGGTTGGTATGAGTTTAAGCTTATTCAAGTGATGGATAGGTAGTGTTTGGTTGCAAGTTTAAAGTTATTTAAATCACGGATAAATGGTGTTTGTTTATTGGGTTATGGATATTTAAATAATGGTTAAGCTTGGTTGGCTAGTGGTTTCACTTCATTTAAAATGTGGATTGAGACTGTTTGGTTATGGGTATAGTGGCTGTTTGGCTTCGGTTAAATAATGAGTTTTGACCCTTTGACTTTTTTTTGTTGTCTAGATTCGACCTGAGTTGTTTCTCGTTCTTCGAACCAAGTTTGAGAGGCGTGTAGAGCCGTTGGGACACGTTTTTCGAGAGTTCTTCACTGTTTGATAAATTTAATGTTCTGGATCCGATTTTGATGGTCTAAGGTACTAGTTTTGACTGGTTTGTTCATTTCAGGGCCCGGATCAGTGGATTGACTATCCGAAGATTTCAGTGAACTTCAAGGGTGCAGTAGTGGATTCGGCCAAGATAAGGGACCCGTTAGCTCCTCCTCGAGGCCTGTGGTTAATACATGATAGGATTGTTTGTATTGATTTACTTGTCTTGATTGTAGCATGATTTATGTGATTATATACATGTATTGATTGTATTGAGAGCATGCAACATGTTTATTGTTATTGATGATTTATCCTATGCATATTATTTGATGTTGCATGATGATTCGTATGTCCCCTGTTGTGAACTTGCTTGTGATTGAAATTGCATGTTGGATCGCATGTCCCTCAGTTGTGGACTTGCTTGTGTTTGACAAGTCTTGATGCCTCGATTACGCCTGATCGAGTCACTAGACGGAGAGAGGTACTAGTAGACCAGCGTGAACGATGATGTGTTGGGCTCATACTGTAACTTGGGATTATACCCTTAAGTTAGGACTTCCGTGGATGGTCGGCTGACCAGGCTCACGGCCCTAACAACCGTCTACTAGTAGCCTAGGGAACCCTCTAGGTATGTGGTATAGGCTACGATGCCCTTGGTGAGTCGTGTCGGATCCACCACTCACTGCGAGTTAGGGGCCTGTTGGCCGACAGGTAGCACCGCTCGCCAGATCCCTCGGCCTAGACTAGGTTCCCAGATTGCCCTACAGTCAGAGGACACCTGTGGACTGTTGGTCTTTAGGTTTCGATCTCTAGACTGCTCTGCGTGGTGCAGGTTAAGGACGAGCTTCCTGATCTGTTACCCAAGAGCTCGGGTTCTGATAACCCTCTGATTGTGCTATTGATCATGCTTGTTTGTTGATGCTTGCGATTTAGTGCATGTTTGTACCCCGAGTGGGGGATCCTTACTGAGTTGAAAAACTCACCATTTCCACTGTGGAATACCACAGGTACTACGAGATTGTATCGAGATGGGCGATAGGAAGAGCTGGAGATGACTATGGGACCTGCTGCATTATTCTGTTTAGAGTCTTTTAGTTTATTTCTTCTGCATGAACTTTTTAGAGGCATGATGATTTATACATGTTTTATCAAGTTTTAGTTTTGACTCTTGGGTACCCTATAACTGTTTAATGAATTTATGGTTTTTATAAACCTGTTCTTCTCAGTTGTTTTAAATAGGTTTTTGTTTTGAATTTACATGCCTGGGATGTTGAGTACTATTTTCATGCATTTAGAGTTACGAACTTAGGTTTAGACCCTAGTTTGGGTCGGGTCCTTACATATGCTATTTTAGAGAATTGTTTGATGAACTAGAATGTGTCAATACCTCTGGTGTTCTACCCAATAAGAAGCGTATTTTAATTCATTTTTGTTGTCGTATTGTCATCTGTGGAAGCATAATTTTGAATCATGTATTATTTGTACCACAGTAAGTACAATCTCTTATCTGTTAGTGGCTTAACACATCTAATGGCTATATGGTTACTTTTTCTGCTTCTGGTTGCTCTCTTCAGGAAAGGTCCACTTTTTTGCAGTTTTGTATCCCCAGCTTAGACCACTTTCAAGAGTGCAGCCATGTCTGTAGCTAAGACAGTTGATACGTCTGTATGGCATACTACACTAGGATATCCATCTAGTTTTAGGCTCTAGCTTTAAATGATGTTTTTTATTTGAATTCAAAATGTATTGAGAATACCTATTGTCATGTATGTCATTTGGCAAAGCAACGCAAATTGAGCTTTCAAGCTAATAAAAATAGAGCTGACATTTTGGGACCTATGAAAACTTCTTCATATAATGGCTATAGATATTTCTTGACTGTAGTAGAAGATCATAGTCGTTTAAACTTAACACTAGAGACCATTAAAGATTGTGCAAAGTTCACATTATAAATTAGATTGCATGTAAAACTAAAAAATAATATGCTTGTAATACATGTTTTTTAAAAATAAATAATATTAAATTCGACACAACATATTAGATAATATGTAGTTCTACCTCAAAACCAATTTACAGTAAATAGAATAAACCATATCTTTTATAAAAATATTGATGACTCCTCAACTTTCTAATGTGAGACAAAGATCACAAGACGAGTATCTCTCACACAACGTAACAAAATGAAATAAAGTAGCAGAGATACAAATATACTATATCCATCTTTTTCAAGCAACATAACCATCCATATTTTGATATTGTTAATTCAAAACTTAGGGTTATGGATGAGAGAGAGAGAGATATTAATATAATCCAAAGTCAAGGTATTTATATATATTGATAGTTGAAAAACTGAGATATGATAGTTACTATGATGGAGTGTGGGGTGGGCCAATAGGAGTGGGGAACTTCACGTGAAATGGATGTGGCGAAGCCCTCCCCTTCACGTGCTTATGCTACCCGACATTTTTTAGTTTTCTCAATCTCATGTCTCTTTCCAAGGACCCACCCACGTGGATTAAAGGAAAATAAAAATAAAAATCTCTATTTTTTTCATTTTCTTTTAGAAAAAGAAAATCTACTTTTGCTTATGGCCTTCATAGATGAGTTTTTATTTAAGTACTCAATCACAAAACTTTTTAGTTATTAATACAATTAGAATACGAGGTTAAGTTAGGTTTATTTTAGCATGTTTTGCAATTGTTTGTTTTACTAGATCTCTCTTAGTTGATTTTGTTGGATTAAATTTAAGTACTTGAAGAAGTGTTGTAAATGGTTCATTTTTCTAATTAAACTTTGTTTGGAGAATGATATATATATATATATATATATATATAATTATATGGATTTTACTAGTTCATTTGATTATTTGGAATGGTGAAATAAAATCAATAAAACACGGAGAAAAACTTATTCCTTGTTCGAGTGAATTAATAGATATTAACAATAATGATAAAATTATAATGACATAAAAATTATCGAAATACAAATATTTACTTTATACAATTTATTACCTATTTAATCAAGTGATAAATTCTATTGGAAAGAAACAAATTCAACAAAGAGTTCTTTAGGAGGTTCGTCTTTTGTTTGACAGGCTTGTTCCTTGATAGCTCACAAATGGAGTATCATTTGGATTATTGAATTAGGCATTTTTAGAATTTATAAGGGAAGTTAGATGAAATAAAAGCTAAAACTCTGACGAAAAAGGGTTAAAATCAATATGCATACACATTTAGACAATAAAAAAAGCAACACTACATTAGCCAAGTAGATCAAGAAAGTCATAACTGCACTAACATACGAATTTTCGTGCAAGTTTTGAAAAGCCAAAAAAAAACCTTCACTTTGGACAAAGCGATAAAGCTCAGCAATGAATTTGCCACAACACTGTATCACCACAAGAGTTTGTCGCACCTAGAGAAACACGATGCCTTACAAATCTAGGGGAATCAAGTGAACGAAGATCTGGGAAAAATGAATATATTCCAGAACAATCTAAAACTTGACTCCCAAGTAACCAAGTCGTATATAAAGAGTTGAACGAAAGCCCTAGAGGGTGGCCTGTCCTCGAAAGTTATTCCGCCGCACGAAGATGATGACTGGGAGACGTTCGTGGTATCCGATGACAAGGAGTCCACGCATCTAAGCAGCCGTCATTTCTTATTTACTTGTTTCCAGTAGTATAGTAGTAGACTGTAGTTTTTCTTTGCATAGACTATTTTATTGCCGTCTCCTATTTTATTCATTGTGTTTTCTTTATCTTTCATTATGTTTAACTAAGTAAGAGGCGCATGGTTCGTTAATAAATGTAGGAACACATGCTAGGAATGCTCGATTGTTGATGATTTTATCATGTTAGCTAAACTGTTAGGCATTTTTCGATTAGCTACCTACATATGCTCAGCAATCAGTAATCTCGAAAGGGAGAACTAATGGGAGATCATGACATGATACATTAGGTTAATATAAGATCTCTTGTGTAGTTGAAGAAGAGTTAGGAATAGCCTTGTTACTAATGCATGTGAAGTCATGTGTTTGGTATGGTGAATCATAGCGGAAGTTGGTCTTGCTATAAATTAATGAGTACGAAAGTAATAATTGGGAATAAGAAAGCATGGAGTCACGTCTTATCGCAGAAGCATAACTACTTTGTTCTGCATTTTTTCTCTTAACCTAAGCCTAAGTTATTTCACATTTAGAAAAATTAGACCAACAAAACCATATCTTAGATTTTATTTTCCGTACGACCCTCAAGTTAATAAAACTAATTCTAGACATCAATCCCCGTGGAAAACAATATTTAATACTTATCACTTGTTGCATCTTTGACCACGTATACTTGCTTGAGAAGCGATTCAAAAGCGTAAGACTTCGCAATAATATCTTATACTTAGAAACCATAATAGAATAGTTATACCGCACCGAATCATCTCATCATTCCTCATATTGGGAGGCTTTGTCCTCAAGGGTGGTAAGGTTTTAGTTTCTATTCTATGTGTCTTTGGATGAAGGGTTGTTTTTCGAATTAAGTTCTCTCTCTCTCTCCTTTAAAGAGATATTCCTCCTTCTTGGACTAAGAAAAGATATCCCCTGTGATGGGGCCATAAGCATTTGTGGTCCTCTGAAGCACGTTGTTGTAGTAATCTACTTAATGCTCATCGAGGACCGAGTGAGGTTGGCAAGAGAAGCGGAAGGTTGCATGGCATTTCTGGAAGACAACGTCTCCTAAAAAGAAGAAGAAGATGGGTCCTCATCTGGTGGTTGAAGGTTCAATCGACAAGGAAGAGAAATTGTGAAATTGAGAAAAAGCAGCGGAACAAGGATAATGCCCTTTGATAGGAAAAGGGTGTTTGTGGGTTTGAGAAACAGAAGAATGACTAGTTGTAGTGTTTTGCCTCGAGAGTAAGGTTCTAGAAAAAGAGAAAGCTTCTTGTGCTGAGTGCGGATTCCGACAAGCCAAAAGTAGAAATTTCCCATGTGGTAAAGGTGCTTTAGAAAAAATGAAGGGCTCCTTTGAAGTTGGTGGTAGTCGGGGAGTTCGCCGATGTGGGGAACGATATTTAGTGTTTGTTCGTTAAAGTGGGAAAAGTGTGCCCTACTGCGACGTATGTCAGGTGAGTTGTCAAACTCTAGGCTCGAGGGTGGCCAATTGGAAAGCATACATGTAGAGACCTTTAATTTGGATAGATGGTGGGGTCTCTTGGATCGAACCCCAAACCAAAACGGTTCACCAGAACTTATTCACCTTAAGAATATTATGCATATATAGAAGACAAACATATTCTCTACTAAAATGTTTCAATCCTATAAATATATTTCACACATAACCACAAAACATGCATGCGGTTAATTTAGAGTTTTTTTTTTTGTTTAAAAAAAACAACTATTAGATGGATGTTTAACCTAGCATGAAACAAATAAATTATCTTTGCTCTCTAACATTTTTTCTAGGATATATTGATATTTCTTTCAAAGTTTTAAAACCTGTTCTCTTTTAGACACTTTCTCTCTTTAATATTTCTTTGTGGATGTAGAGATTCTTTCACTAATCTCTTTTCACACACATAATCTTCACAATTAGTTCCTTTATTTATGCACATGCATTCTTTGCCTTTCTAATAACTTTTGTCTGTAAAAATTATTTATTACTATTTTGTTTTCATATGAAATCTCTCTTTATCCACAAAAAATACGTAATCAAACAGCTAACATAATAATATTACCATAAATCTAACTTTAATTTAACATAATCTAACAAATATAACCTTATCAAACATATAAATCTAACCTAAACTAACATTACAACAAACAACATAAATCTAACTCTAACCTAATCTAAATCAAACAAATCTAACCTAATCAAACACATAATCCTACAATAAATAACACATAGAAAACAAACAACCTAAATCTAACTGTAATCTAATTTAAAAATAACAAATATAAGCTAATCAAACATAAACCTAACCCTAAACTTACATATAGAACTATAACAAAAAACGAATTTAAAAAATAGGAACTTATAGAGGGGACAACAACATCAACGGTAGAGGTCACGACAACAAGGACACAAAAAAGAAAAGAGGAAGAGGTTTGAAGACGTGTGATCGAATGAGCAGTCTACACGGTTTATATTAAGGATCCCACGTCAGAAAGAGTGGAGACCTCATAACAATATAAAAGAGATATGAGTTACTCCTCTCATTGCCAATTCGTTTTGAGGTGGAACTTCATATTATCTAATATGGTATTAGAGTTCATAAGTCGAAACGGGTATTAGGTAGAACCCCATATTATCTAATAGTTTATGTCATTTTTAAACAAGAATCGTCAATGACAACTAACTTCGTCGGCAATTTGAATGAATCACCGACAACACCTATTAGTCATTGATGATTAATTTAGGTTATGCTTTTCATCAGATTAGATTTTGATTTGTTAGATTAGTAACTAACTATGTTGTGAATTAATTAAGAAGAAATTTTTTAGATCAGAATTAATTTAAAAACTTCATTAATTCACAATGTAAGATAACCTAAAAAAAAAAATAACCGAACCTAAATAAAAATTACCTAACCTAAATAAAAATAACCTAACCTAAATAAAAATAACCTAACCTAAATAAAAATCTCACCTAAATCAAACCAATTTAACCTTAATGAAAATCTATCCTAATTAAAAACATAACTTAATCTAGCCTAACATAAATCAAAATTTAATCTAATTCGCCTCATAATTAACCTTAAACATTAATTAAACCATAATTAGCTTTTTCTTATCCAACAATATCATTTGGGATTAAGGATTTGAACTCATAAACCTAGCATAGTTACTTAGTTATATATCATACGAGTAGAGCCTTTTGTTGATATATAGTCATATTCTAATTATAATCAAACTCTAATCTAACCTAAATAAACAACTAACATTATTTGAAATTATAAAAATAAAAGGGAAGATGCATACCAATATTCGACGAAATATCGTCGATAATCAATAGAGAGGGTATACCAATATTCGAGAATTGCAGTAATCATCAACCATAAATTTACTGTTGGCAATATTATTGTCTGACTATGACATAAATTTTTGAAGTTCTGGGTAAAAAATTGATAGAGCCTTGACATAAGAATAATTATTAATTTTGATTTTGGAGGTCCCATTTAATAGTTATTTTTGCTCAAATTTCTTACGATGCCTTCCATATTTTCTACAATGGATCCATCTTTATTTAAAAAAGTATATGAGTACTAACCACATTTCAAAAACAAAAACAAACTTTTAGAAATTACTTTTTTTTTGTTTCCAAATTTTGATTTGGTTTCTAAAAATATAAGTAAGATGTAGGTATTCAAATAAGAAAAAATATATGGTTAGCTAATTGTTATAGGCTTAAATTTCAAAAAACTTAAAACTAAAAATAAAATGGTTATCAAATGGACCATAATGGCTCCACTATTCCTTTTTCGGCCAATTCAACTAATTCCTTAATTCCATAATGTGAAAAATGATGCCAACTAAACTCTTTTGTACCAAAAAGTTGATCAATATGATGTCGTTTCAATTTTTTTATTTTTTATTTTTTATTCTCATGTCAAGAAGATTTGACAATGTGATGAAAAAGGTAGTCTACCCAACCAATTGTGTCACATTTTCTTTATATTTTTTTTCCCCTTTTAGGTTTAAATTCTCTCTTTGTTTTAAATAATTTTGAAATTGAATTTAGTTTCTTAATTTATATAGAAAGTGGTGCCTCAAAATGATTATATTGATGCTATTTAAAAATGTATTAGTTAAATATTTGAAAGCTCAAATGAACTAAGAATCAAAGATGATCATGCTGTGGATCACAAAAACATTGACGAGAAATATAAAGTTTGATTTCATGGTCAAGATCACTTATAATGGAGTATAAACATACACTTACTTGATTTGTATGAATAATAGAAACAAAACAAACAATGTGTTTCAAAAAAAGAAATTACCGCCACAAAAACTCTAGTAAAAATAACCATAATTCTTCCAAATATATTAAAAATAAACTAACGAATGAGTATTAATTAAGTTTTACCATTGAATTAAAAAAAAAAGGTGAAATTAAAATTTCTGCTACTATAGATTTTTCTTTGGTGGGCAAGACATGTCTCAATTGCAAAAATCTATTCATCATCCAAAGAAGATTATCCAAAATGATTTTTCTTACTAGGACCAAAAAGGGAAAATACGATAAAATGATTTTTGTCCTAAGCATATGATTCCAAAAATATCTTGTCCAAAAGTAATCAACAAAAAAATGGAAACAAGGCCCCGTTTGATAACAATTTCGTTTTTGGTTTTCTGTTTTTGTTTTTAATATTTTAAAAATAGGTTTGTTTGATAACCAATTTTAGTTTTTGT
>JBBMKA010083399.1:0-14078 GCA_037833695.1 Sechiopsis laciniata | reverse complement strand
TACTGAGAGATATTAAACTCTTGGTCATTGATGGAACATGCCTTACATCATTCAAAACGTAGAATAACCCGTCGTGCGTTCGTATCCTGATTGAGCTAATCCTAACTACTTTGCAGACTAAGCTGTTTGCCATGGACACATTACCTCCATCAAACTGCTCATACGTTGAAAAACACTCTCTGTTCGGACACATGTGATACGAAGCACTTGAATCGAAGACCCACACACCTTTCGAAAAAGTGTGATCATTTGCTACTAGGGCCAAATCTTCTTCTGAGCTGCCGTCAACCACTGCTATGGCTGCTAAACCTTCATTTTTATAAGGTTGGTAACTGTTACTGCTAGGACAATCACGCTTCCAATGTCTTTTTTTCTTACAGTAAGCGCAAGTGTCATTTGCCATGGAATTATACTTCTTTGGGCCTTTAGAATTTGGGGCAAATTCCTTTCGCTTTTTCTTTCCAGGCTTACGATCTTTGCTCCCTGTTGCGGCCAAACCAGACTCTCCACTTTCTATTGTACCAGCGACCTTGTGGCGGTCCTCTCTAGTAAGTAAAGCATTCTTTACTTCATCTAAAGACAACGTATCCTTGCCAGATATAAACGAGTCCACAAAAACTCATATGGAAGCGACAACGATACCAACAGAATTAAAGCGGCATCTTCATCATCTATCTTAACTTCGATATTATGCAGATCCATTACTATCGTATTTAGTTTATCAAGATGATCTTTCAAAAGCATACCTTCAGACATACGGAGGCTGAATAACCGTTGCTTCAAAAGCAACTTCTTGGTCAAACACTTTGTCATATACAGACTCTCGAGTTTCAACCATAAACCGACAGCCTTTACTTGATCTGCGACTTCAGCGATGACATCATCGGCAAGACAAAGCATGATTGTCGAATGTGCCTTTTCTTCTAGGCTCATCAACTCCTCATCTTCGTCTAATTTTGCATCCTTCCATTTGGCAGTAAGAGGCTTCCACAGACCCTTCTGCTCCAACAAAGCGCGCATCTTAATCTGCCATAAACCGAAACTGCTCCCTCTGGTAAATTTTTTGACTTTCACATTAACGCCAGACATCTTCGAAACGATTGATGAAAAACAACAATTGTGGAAATTTGAACCCTAGGCTCTGATACCAGATTGTTATGAAAACGGCAGTCAACAACCAATACGAGGATAATGAAAACGCGAGAGAAGAAAGAAAACAACACAAAATTTACGTGGTTTATTAAAGTTTTGATAGCTAGTCCACGGGCAGAGAGGGGGCAAAGTTTTATTAAAGAGAACGAACAATACAGAGTACATAATGAATGCCATAATACGGCTATGGTTTAATTCGAGTTTACATATGCACTCTCATTAAAGCGTTCAAGGCATATCTTCAATAGTTGTTTATGTAGAGGTTTTTGTTGTTGTTCGTCAGATTTTGGCAAGGTTTGTAGTCCCCTAATGGAAAGCTCAGGGGCCTCTGGCGGTACTCTTTGACCATGGTAGGTTCAGAGTATCGAAGCCACTGAAATCGCTTAAATTAGAATACCCTTTGAAGTATCTCGGTGCTACAGCCCAAGGACGGGCCAGTGGTGCCCCAAGTATAGGGGAGCAAAGCTCCGATTTCTCAATTTTCAAAAAAAAAAAAAGGTAGTTTGAGAGTAGAGGAAAGACGAAAATGAAGAATATGGTTTGGATTTAGAGAGAGAATTACAGAAGGAAAGGGGTGGGGATTGGGGAATCGAGGATGGAGAATACAATCCCGTCTCCGGTTAGTCAAGAGAGAATTTTTTCCTCATCCCCAGCCCTATTGCCCGCCCAAACAGAGATTTCCTGTGGGGACGTGTCCCCGTCGGAAAAATGGACATCCTTAATTGTATGATCTATTAAAAACAAATAAGAGATTGGAATTTTCCTTTCCTTCTCCTTTCTCTTTACTCCTCAACCCCAAAATCCAATGACCCCCAAAGTTTTTTTTTTGTTTTTTTTTTGCAAGCTTCTTCTTGTGTTGATGATTTTTTAATTAATCAATTTAATTACGACCCGTTTTGTTGTAAGCTAGCTCACATATTTTTACTTCCAGCCTATTTTTTTTTTTAAATATTCGTATTTTTGTAATAAATAACAAAATTTAGGTCAAAATTTTATATATATATATAGATAAAATTTATCCTTAAAATTTACTCATCTATAGACGTTCGCGTGAGAGTTAAAGTTTTCCTTAAGAAAATCAATATTGTTATATTTGTTGGAAAGAATGATCTTAATTAGTTTTATTTCTAGAGCTTATGGATGATAATATAATTTTTAACCTTTTGAGCTATGCTATGATTGTCTTTGATCATTAAAATTGACCTCATTACAATGCTCAAATAGAAATAGTAGAAAAATTTTCGTTAAATATAATGCGGTTTACTTCCTCCTAACCATTTCTTACAATCAAGCCTAATTATTTTTTGTCCTATTCCTAAAAATGTTAATAGCTAGTAGCAACATTAGCTCATCAATCCATTCATTAAAGTTCTCTATTGACCAAATTTTAAGTTTTTTCAAATTATAAAGACTAAATTCTAGTTTTTAAAATTATATGGATCAAAATTTAAGTTTTTCAAATTATAACGACTAAATTCTAGTTTTTAAAATTATATAGACTAAATTCTAAGCTTTACATTATATGAACCAAGCTTTAGATTTGATTAATTTAATCTCTATGCTTTGATAAAATCTAAAAAATAGTCCTTATCGTTTTTAATCGTTAGCGAATTAAGTACGTAAAAGTTAGTGATTTATGTGTCAATGATAGTAATGTGAGTTAAGTGACTTATTGGACAAAATATTCAGCATGAATAACTAATTTTAACGTATATAATTCATGGTGATAATGATAGGATATGACTAATGTTTAGATTTTATCAAATCATAAGGATTAAATTATAGTTTTTAAAACCATAGGGACCAAATTCTAACATTTTTCAAATTATAGGGACTAAATTCTAGTTTTTGAAACTATAGGGACTAAACTCCAATTTTCTTCTAACCATAGGAACCAAATTTATAATTTACCCTTATTACAAATATACAAAGCCTTCACCTAAACAATGTCAAAAGAAAATTTAGCTTAATGATAATTGACATATATCCTCAACTAGGGGTAGATCCAAGTTTAATGATTCGAGGGGCAGAAAATTATTTTTTATAAATATAATTAAAAAATATCTTCTAATGTCAAAAGTTCGACTTCGTACTTATATTAATGCATGACTAAACTTACAATCCAGTAACGAAAAAGTTTCTAAAAGTTTCATTTTTTTTACCACCATTTTTTTAAATGTTGAATAAATCAACGATATAATATTAAGAAAGAATTAAATAATAAAACTAATTTAAAACTAATCCATGGTTGAGCTTTAAAATTGGAAGTGTTATGCTCAAATGTAATTCAGCTAGAGAACTACTCTGAAAGAAATTCGTGATACTTTGATTAAATGGAGGATGTTAGAAGTGCAACCAATTGTCCCATATGAAAAGAAAAGAGAAAATTCGTAGGTTAAAAGGGATGTCAACCATTTCTATTGATTAATTGAGGTTGTTTGGATGAAAACAAGAAAAGAAAGCAATGATACCCTATATTAAAACTAGAAACTGTCATTCCAAGTAGTGCTGCCATATATGCAATGAATAAATTTAATATAAAAGACAAAAAAAAGTAATCAAAAGAATATTTTAAAAAATATTGAATTTATATCATAGTACAAAAATGTTTTTTTTAGTACAATTGGGAGAGGAGGAACCACAAACACTACAAAGAGGCTACAACTGTTCTCAAATAAATGAGAGTCAAATACCGATTCCAGAGATCAAATCGGTGACTATGGTGTTGAACTGGATTTTCGCCAAACAATAAAACCATTAGGCCACCGACCCTTTCGATAAAGTACAAAAATGTTAATAGACATAATTTAATCCATTAAAAAAGTTTACAATGTTTTTACTTTGGACGATGTCTTTATTGGATATTAAGAAATTACTTAATTGAGAATATCAATTATTGCCTTAGGTTTTATAAAAACCAAACAATTGGAAAAATTCTTTGAATTAGAAGAGATTAAAATTGAGTTTTTCTCACCACAAAATTATAGTCAAACCCTAATTTTAAGACTTCTCAAACTCTCTTCCATTCAATTTTTTTTTCTTTCTTTCTCTTTCTCTTTCTCTTCTGGTTTTTACCATATATATAATCTCTCAATCCATCCTTTCTATTTCATCATTCTCTCTATCTATTGTTCTTCAATCTCTTACTACTTTTAATTTCATAAATGGCTTCTCAATCTCTTTCCCTTCTAGCTGTCATGATCATTTTTGTCGTTGGGGTTGTCGTCGCTCATACTCCAACCAGCTACCCCAGTACTACTCCAGGGCCAACGACCTCATCATCATCGGTTGAGGCTTCATCGAAGTCATCTTCATATTCTTCAGCCTCGACTCCAACAAGTGCCACACAAGAAACCTCAACCTCGATTTCATCTTCACCCACTTCGAATCCATCTTCATATTCTTCAGCCTCGAGTCCGACAAGCGCCACACAAGAAACCTCAACCTCGACTTCATCCTCACCCGCTTCGAATCCATCTTCATATTCTCCAGCCTCGACTCCGACAAGCCCCACACAAGAAACTTCAACCTCGACTTCAACTTCACCCATTTCGAATCCATATTAAGGCTTGGCGGGTTCGTACAATACTTCGATGCATTTGTTAGTCAATGATTCATCTTCAGCCTCCATGTCTCCATCTATGTCATCAGATTCCTCCACTCCTGTTGCTCCATCACCAACTGTCGAAACTCTGACTAACTTTGCAACTGATCAAGATACTCATTTATTTAAATGTGGTTTTATCTAAATCAATAAATTGTGAACCAAAAACTTGAACATCAAGTTTTAATAGAGATTATTCATATAGTTATAAGTTCCTCGAAACAATATAGTTTTTATGTTGTGATTTAAATTTTGTTCATGTGCTCTTTTCCATTTATGTAATCAAATAAATTTGTATGAGAATTATTTTGATGCCATTGGAGTTTTTAAATTACAACATCTTTTACTAAAGAACATAGAGATCAAGTTCGGAGTGTATGTGTCTTCAATTTCTTAGTGAATTTTTCTAGGATCTCTCATCATTGCCAACAACTATTTGGGGATGTTTATTTTTTTAATCATAGTATTATTATTATTATAAATATACATAGCCTTAACCTAAATTAAATGTCAAGCTCATACTTGTTAATCATAGCATTATAAATTAACTTAATACTCAAAAGGGTCGTAAAGAGTTAAAAGATTATGCATTCTATTAGAATATGGGTATTAAAATAGAGTTATTAGTTGTGAGTTGTTATAAGACATGTGTCCTTATTATATTGGTTGGGATAGTTAAAGGGGGTACTTATGTAATTCATTGGCATTAAGAGGTTTTTTTCTGCTCTATATGTACTCTTCTGCAAGTAATAAAGATTGAATCAGAGACTTTATTTCCTTCATTTTCTTTTTCATTTCTCATCTCTGCAAACACCAAAAAGATCAAAGCACAGCCATTGATACATTCAATTCACACAAGTTAATAGTTACTTACTTAAAAATTAATTTTCTATAAATTTTTTTGATAGCTATATATTGTAGAGTCAAGTGGTTGTCATATAAAAATAATCGAAGAAAGCTGAACATTGTCGAACATCAAAAAAAAAAAAAAAAAGATAGGAAGAATGAAGGAGATAAAGAAAAAGAAAAACATTACAAATAAGTAGGATTACAAGACTTAAATTTTAAACTTAATTAGATGAATATATAAAAGTTTTCTTCATCCATAAAGTCCTAATTATTATTTGAATTATGTCCTCTTTTAAATCAATGCATGAATATTAAAAAAAAAAAAAAAAGAAAGAAAAGAATTTACTTCTATGTGATTTCAACACTACTTTTATTTCAATCAAATTGTTGAACCACACATTTAATCACGTGTTCACAATGGTACAAATTGATGTATTGGTTTAATAGATATAAAGCTATGGTACAAACATCTATGTATGTATAGGTGTAGGCGTAGAGAAAAAAGAACATGATATAAAATTTTACATTTATATATATCATTTCTCAATCCAAAAAAATTGTTACTTTACTTTTTTCTTAATCCATCTAATATAAGCTTTATTACAAGTCTTTTGGACTTAAAAAGAAAAGATAAAATTATAATTTTGTTTGAAATTTCAACAGATGAAAGAAAAAAATTTATTGGAAGGTCCTTTATTTTTATTTTTTATTTTTTGATAATGAAAAATAGTTTGTGGAATCATCAATAAATTTGATATTCTTGAAAAGGTCGTGCATTCATAACAATCAAAATGTAAGAATATTGATGTAGTGCGAGAGTCACAAGAACTCTGATGCTAAATAAAAAAATGGGAGAATAATAGTAGAGAAAAATGTTTGAGAGTTTTATGAGATGAGATTATCGACTAAATTCAATTTCTTAATTAAGAATAATGATATTAATAAGATTAGTAACCACTTTTGGCTCACTAATGACACTACTGAATGGTGGTGTTGGAAGTACAACCATGTTTCACATGGGAAACAAATGGAAAAGTCATTGGTTTAAATGAAATGACTACCAACCTCCATTAGTTTGGAGTCTTTTGGATGATAGCAAAAAACAAAGTCGAGAGGGCTTATGCCCAAAGTGAAGAATATCAAACCAATGTAGAGAATCTTGTGTTACGTTATTGTCCCTTTTTTCGAAAAAAGATACTTTATAAATGTGTATAGAGAAGCATACACTAAAGCTGAGGATTACAAAAAGCTCTCCAGTTTAAAGCGATGAAGGAAGCATTAAAGTTTTTAATGAAATTAGAGTTACAACAACACATCGCAACATTAGAAATAATATCCTCCCATAAAGCCAGACTTGATTTTCCATCGTGACGGTCATTGAAAATTCTCTCCTTTCTTTTCCACCCAATCCACCAGCAAAAAGCACAAAAAATGTTGCAATTTATCATCTTTCTTTGGTTAGACAAAGTGGTGTTCATAGCTTTCAAAATAATATCTTGGATTGTAACTCTGCCACCTACATTATCCTTAAAAATATCAGCCATCTTTTCCCTCATTCTAGCAGAATATGAACATTCCAAAAAAATGTGAGCAGCTGTTTCTGAAGATTTCTTGCATAGACAACACCAATTGGGGTTTAAAACATTCTTTGGGTTCCTTTTTTGCACAATATCAATTGTCTTAACACCATTGTTAAAGATTGCCCATATAAAAACTTTCACTTTTTTAGGAAATTTCATTTTCCAAAACTTCTCATTTAGGATGGCCTTGTTGTTTGATTCAAAACAAAGGAATCTACGGAGGGAGCTTTATTGTCCCTAACAAGGTAGATTCAGAGTCATGCCCTTTCCCTAGTTTTCATGACTAAACTCCTTGAATATTATTGGGAAAAATAATGAATCTAGTGATAAGTTAAATCCGTGGTTGAGCTTTAAAATTGGAGGTGTTCGGTTAGATGACAACTCTGAAAGAAAAGTTCATGGTACTTTGGTTAAATGGAGGATGTTAGAACTGCAACCAATTGTACCATATGAAAAGAAAAGAGAATAGTCGTAGGTTAAATGAGATGCAACCATCTCCATTGATGTGAGGTTGTTTGGAAGATAACAAGGAAACAAAGCAATGATACCTTATATTAAAACTAAACTAAACAATATTATACCAAGTAGTGGTACCATATATGCTCCGAATAAATTTAATATAAAAGAAAAAAAATAGTTATAAAAAGAATTGTTACACCGCCACCTACATAATAAATAGGAGCCCTTCAAGTGCATTAGATCCCAAAACTCCACAAGAAATATGGACATAGGCATACCACCAAACTTAGATCATTTGAAAATCTTTGGTTGTGCAGCATATGCACATACAAAACAAGGAAAGCTAGAGCCTCGAGCTAAAAAATGTTTATTCTTAGGATATCCCAAAGGGGTAAAAGGGTATAGACTATGGTCCTTAGAAAAAGGGAAAAAAATAGGTGTTTCATTAGTAGGGATGTTACTTTCAATGAAAAAGTTATGCCATGGAGAGAAATGAATCCTCAAGACACACCTACTGATCCTATTATGAGTACTTTTGAACTAGAATTGACTAATCAAGATCAAGGGGAAATTTGAAAGTCTGTTCATGATTAGCCAATTAAAGGCTCTAGTTCTGATTCTCCTATTCTTGTTAGTGATTCCCAAGTTCAAGAATTGCAATCTGATTCCCCTCTACTAGAAGAAGAGGTTTCTTCTGAATCTAGTGTTGATCAAACTAGCCAATTAGATTCTTATCAATTGGCTAGGGCCCGAACTAGAAGGAACATAAAGCCTCCTTCTAGGTTTGCATAAAAACAACACATGGATTCTAGTTCCAAAGCCTGAAAACACTAAGTTAGTAGATTGCACAAATGGATTTATAAGATTAAACCTAGCATAAAAGGCTTGAACCAACCTAAATACAAAGTTAGGCTTGTAGCAAAAGGATTCAAACAATTAGAAGGGGTAGATTATAATGAAGTGTTCTCTCCCGTAGTTAGACATACCTCTATTAGGGTTCTACTTTCTATAGTAGTCCAACAAAACTTAAAACTGGAACAAATGGATGTCACTACTGCTTTTTTACATGGAACATTAGAAGACAACATATATATGAAACAACCCATTGGATATGTAGAACTTGGAAAGGAAAACCTTGTTTGTCATTTACAAAAATCCATATATGGTTTAAAGCAATCTTCTAGGCAATTGAACATATGTTTTGATACTTTTATAACTTTAAAAGGTTTTGTTAAAAATCCTTATGATTCATGTGTTTATAGAAAAACAGTGTCTAGCTGTATGTAGATGACATACTAATATCATCAAACTGTGATAAAGAAATTAGGCAAATCAAATATGATCTAGGGACTAAATTCGAAATAAAGGATCTTGGTTGTGCAAAGAGAATACTAGGGGATGGAAATCAATAGGAATCCAAACTCTTTAAACATTTGCCCACCTGATTATTTCAATAAGATCGTGAATAAATTTCACTTGGATAAAGGTAAATCTGTAAAGATCCCTATTGCACAACATTTCAAGCTGTCAAAAGACCAATCTCCTTCATCACAAGAAGAGATTACTGAAATGGATAGTACTCCTTACTCAAACCTTATAGGTAGCTTAATGTATGGGATGATATGTTGTAGACCTGACCTAGGATATGCAATGAGTTTTATAAGTAGGTTTATGAGCGATCCGGATAGGCCTCATTGGGAAGCAGCCAAATGGGTCTTGAGATACTTAAAAGGAACCATTCAAAGAAGATTGATCTATGAGAAATGTTCTGATTTAGAACAATGTGTTGTAGGTTTTGTAGATTCAGATTATGCAGTCGATCTAGATAAAAGAAGATCCTTGACTGTTTTTGTTTTCATACTTTTTGGAAATGTTATAAGCTGGAAATCTACCCTACAAAATTTAGTGGCTTTTATCTTCAACTGAGGCAGAATATATTACCTTGAGAGAAGCTGTAAAAGTATCTATTTGGCTTAAGGGTCTTATTTCTGAGATGTTAAAAATTCTCATTGCTATCACAATACATTGTGACAGCCAAAGTGCCATTGCACTTTCAAGAAACCCCCCTTTTCACAATCGTACAAAACACATTGACGTTCGATACCATTACACAAGGGATGTTCTCCAAAAAGGAGAAATAGCCTTATGCAAAATTAGTTCAAAAACTAATCCAGCAGATGAACTTACAAAAGCTCTTCTCCAAGTGAGAGATTTGATTACCTTTGTGGACTGCTAAGATTGGGTTGTGGCTGATTTTGTGTTTTGTTTTTCTTGTTTCTGGAATCAGAAGAGCAGTTTTATTCTTTGATTTATGTTCACAGGTTGCCGCTTGGCTTAAATAGGAAGCTACAGCTCATTATCAAAATATGTTTTTCATTTCTCCTGCATTTTTGTTTTCTTGAACCCTAATAGCAATTCTTCTGCAATTATTCTTTGATTCTTCTTCCCTTTTTTTTGAAGCTTACTAGTTATGGTGAAGCTATCATTAAATAAAACTACTCTCTTCCCACAGTGGATTAAGCTTCGGCTGAACCACTTAAATAATTGTGTCTATTCTCTCTTTTCCTTTCTTGATTTTAAATTTGATATATCACCGAACGTTGCGATCTTGGAGCGTTTCGCTGCGCAATATTGTTCAACAATAGAATATTTCAAAAAATATTTCCATAAATATTGAATTTATATCAAAGTACAAAAATGTTTTTTTAGTAAAGTTGGGGGATGATGGACCACAAACCTTAGGAAGAGAATATAAGTGCTCTCAAATAAATGAGAGCCAAATACGGATTCCACCAGAGATTGACTCTGTGACTATGGTGTTGAATTGAATTTTCATCAAACAATAAAACTATCAAGCCATCGACCTTTTTTGTAAAGTACAAAAATGTTAATAGACATAATTTAATCCACTAAAAAAGTTTAAAATGTTTTTACTTTGGACAATGTCTTTATTGGATATTAAGAAATTACTTAATTGAGAATGTCAATTATTGCCCTAGGTTTAATAAAAACCAATCAATTGGTGAAATTCTTACAATTAGAATAGATTAAAATTGAGTTTTCCTCACCACAAAAATGTAGTCAAACCCTCATTTTAAGATTTCTCAAATTCTCTTCCATTCATTTTTTTTTTTTTTCTTTCTTTCTCTTTCTCTTTCTCTTCTTGTTTTTACCTTATATATAATCTCTCAATTCATCCTTCCTATTGCATCATTCTCTCTATTTATTATTCTTCAATTTCTTACTACTTTTAATTTCATAAATGGCTTCTCAATCTCTTTCCGTTCTAGCTTTCATGATCATTTTTGTCGTTGGGGTTGTCGTCGCTCATACTCCAACCAGCTACCCCGGTACTATTCCAGGGCCAACGACCTCATCATCATCGGTTGAGGCTCCATCGAAGTCATCTTCATATTCTTCAGCCTCGACTCCGACAAGTGCCACACAAGAAACCTCAACCTCGACTTCATCCTCACCCATTTTGAATCCATCTTCATATTCTCCAGCCTCGAGTCCGACAAGCGCCACACAAGAAACCTCAACCTCGACTTCATATTCCTCACCCACTTCGAATCCATATTAAGGGTTGGCGGGTTCGTACAGTACTTCGATGCATTTTTAAGTCAGTGATCCGTCTTTAGCCTCCATGTCTCCATCTATGTCATCACAATCCTCCACCCCTGTTGCTCAATCACTCGTAGCCAAAATTCTGACTTACTCTGCAGTTTATTTAAATGTGGTTTTTTCTAAGTTAATAAATTGTGAACCAAAAACTTGAACCTCAAGTTTTAATACAGATTATTCATATAGTTATAAGTTCCTCAAAACAATATAGTTTCTATGTTGCGATTTAATTTTTTTGTAATATGTTCTTTTCCATTTATGTAATCAAATAAAAATGTACGAGAACCTTTTTGATATCATTGGAGTATTTAAAATAAAAAATCTTTTACGAAAGAACATAGAGATCAAGTTCAAAGAGTACGTGTCTTCAATTTCTTAGTTTATTTTTCTAGGATCTTTCATCAGTGCGAACATTTTATATTTTTTTGATATCCGTCACTTGCCAACGTCTATTTGGGGATGTTTGATTTGTTAATCATAGTATTATTATTATAAATATACATAGCTTTAACCTAAATTAAAAGTCAAGCTCATTTTATTTTAATCATAGCATTATAAATATACTTAATACTCAAAAGGGTCGTGAAGAGTTAAAAAGTTATGAATTTAATTTGCACAAGTTAGTGACTACTTATTTAAGAATTAATTTTCTACAAATTTTTTTTATAGCTATATATTATAAAGTCAAGTGGTTGTCTTAGGAAAATAGTCAAAAAAACCTTAACATTGTCGGACATAAAAGAAAATAAGACAGGAGGATTGAAGGAGATAGGAAAAAAAAAACATTATAAACAAGTAGGAATCAAGATTGGAATTCTAAAATTAATTAGACAATATATAAAAGATTTGTTCCCTCACAAAGTCCTAATTAAAATTTGAATTATGTCCTCTTTTAACTCAATGCATTACTTCTATCAATCAACACTACTTTTATTTCAACCAAATTGTTGAATCACACATTTAAGCACGTGTTCACAATGGTACAAATTGATGTATTGGTTTAATAGATATAAAGCTATGGTACAAACATCTATGTATGTATAGGCGTAGGCGTAGAGAAAAAAGAACATGATATAAAATTTTACATTTATATATATCATCTCTCAATTCAAATAAATTGTTACTTTTCTTTTTTCTTAATCCATCTAATATAAGCTTTATTACAAGTCTTTTGGACTTTAGAAGAAAAGATAAAATTATAATATTGTTTGAAATTTCAATAGATGAAAGAAATTTTTTTTTATTGGAAGGTCTTTTGTTTTGCTTTTTTGTTTTTTTGTTTTTTTAAAAAAATTTTGCCCTTAAAACGATATGGTTGAAAATCAATTTAAATTTTGAGGTGGCATCAATTTTTAGTTTCTTTTCAATTTGATTAAATAAATATTTCATATCACATGACATTTTGATACTTACTTATCATTTGATAATGTAAAATAGTTCGTCAAATCATCAATAAATTTGATATGATTGAAGAGGTCACAAGAATGATGCTAAATAAAAAAAGGTGGAGAATAATAGTAGAGAAAAGTGTTAGGGAGTTTTATGAAATGAGATTAACTTACTAAATTCACTTTCTTAATAAAAATAAAGATATTAATCAGTTAACCACTTTTCGGTCACTAATGACACTACTTAATAGTTGTGTTGGAATGCAACCAATTGTCTCACATAGAAAACAAGTAGGAAAAGACAGTGGTTTAAATGAAATGACTACGACCTCCATTAGTTTGAGGTCTTTTGAATGATAACAAAAAATAAAGTCGTGAAAATTTATGCTCAATGTAAACAATATCAAACCAATGTAGAAAATCTTGTATAAGGTTATTGTTCCTAACAAGGTAGTATCATAGTCATGCCCCTTCCCTAGTTTTTTTTACTAAACTCCTTAAATATATCAATTGGAAAAATAATAAATATAATCATAAGTTAAATTTGTGATTGAGCTTTAAAATTGGAAGTGTTATGCTCAAATGTAATTCGCAACCTTGAAAGAAAAGCTCGCGGTTCTTTGATTAAATGGAGGATGTTAAAAGTTTAAAACAATTATCACATATGGAAAGAAAAGAAAAAAGTCATTGGTTAAATGGGATGTTATTAATCTCCAATAATTTGAGGTTGTTTGGCTGGTAACAAAAAAACGAAGCTATGATACCTTATATTCAAATTAGACAATATCATATCAAGTAGTGGTGCCATATATGCTTTGAATAAATTTAATGTAAAAGAAAAAGAAGTTTTCAAAAGATATTTCTGTAAATATTGAATTTATTTCAAAATACAAAAATGTTGATAGACATAATTTAATCCATTAAAAAAGTTTACAATGTTTTTACTTTGGTCGATGTCTTTATTGGATATTAAGAAATTACTTAATTGAGAATGTCAATTCTTGCCTTAGGTTCAATGACGAAATGCTTAGAAACAAAACATATTTAAATTGAGTTTTCCTCGCCACATGTATATAGTCAAACCCTAATTTCAAGACTACTCGAGCTCTCTTCCATTCATTTTTTTTCCCTTCTTTCTCTTTCTCTTGTTGTTTTTACCTTATATAAATCTTTTTATCCTTCTTTCTATTTCGTCATTCTCTCTATCTATTCTTCTTCAATCTCTTACTACTGTCAATTTCATAAATGGCTTCTCAAGCTCTCTCCCTTCTAGCTTTCATTTTTGTTGTTGGGGTTGTCGTCGCACATACTCAAACCCCCAACTCCATTGCCACTCCAGGGCCAGCAACCTCATCATCTTCGGTTGGGGCTTCATCAAAGTCATCTTCATATTCTTCAGCCTCGACTCCGACAAGCGCCACA